>JAHHZJ010002400.1:0-29289 GCA_021437245.1 Aegilops speltoides
GATGAAGAAAATCATTCTGCTGCTACGTCGAAGCAACTTGATGAAGAAATTGAAGTGGAAGCATTCCTTGCGCAGACAATCATTCCTCACCTATGCCTCGGTTCACGGTGAAGAGGCTGGTGTTGAGAAGTGAAAATGAAGATGAAGATGTGGATATTGGATGCACTACACGGTGATGAATGATGACTTTTGGGAAAATCGGCATTCCAATACTCCTCTCTTCACTCCTATTCAACAATTCCTTAGTCCTCGGCTACAAGCTGTTCATATGGGCTCTGAAGAAACTCATCCCTCTCATACATTCATGAGGAAATTCCAGCCGCTAGTCTTTGAAAAGCTCTTCTTCTTGATCCTCAAGTTGCACAAGAGGAGGAACGAGAAATTCCTCGGCTGAAGAACTGAGCTCGCGATTCTGAGGTTGTCTTTGCAAATCACGACACTCATTTGCCCAAGCCAAAGAATCCATTCTCAAGCAAGCAAAAATTCAAAGTGAAGACTTCTTTTACGAGCATGTGTTCTTCACTTATTATAATCCATATGACTCTGCTCGCATAAGGAAGAGGCGTTTACGGGTGCAAGTCAAGCCAACTTCTATTCCTCGGTGCTATTTGACAAGGACAAAATCTTGATCATGAACATATTCCTCACGTGGATATGGAATCTACGCCATGCTTGAGCAGGTCCTCGGTGTTCTTCACGATGCGAGGATTGCTCAATTTCTACAATGACATTTGCGATTGGAATGAAGAACTCATTCTTGATTCTCATACTGCGCATATCCTTTGGAGGCGAAGATGTCAATTCATGGGTGCTGGATTGGATGACGAAAACACTCACTACAAGGCACCGGCAGCTGAATTGCCGTGTCCTTCCTCTTGATCCTCCCCATGGCGATTACGTTGCATCTATAATGACCCTGAATTGTCAAATCATTATATGCAAGTGCTCATGAAGCCTTTGAAGCCAGGGCAGGCTCCTCGAACCAAATTCCTCGTCAAGGAATTGTTTTATGTGCCTCGGACAGTCTATCACATCCTGACGAAGACAATGAGTCCAATCAACGGCCACGACTCAAATGATGAAGATGTCGTTGGCATCATGAAGAACATGCTTTTCAACATCATTCATGGTGTTCCCGTCAACTTCCATGATTTCTTCATGAGGACTCTTGCAAATGTTGCTATGTCACCTTTATTTGAAGCCCTATCGCCTTGGATTATGAGATTCATAAGGGCAAGATCTTCACTGAATTACAAAGTGACAATCTGAACCATGGTAGCTACTTGCCTCCCATTGAAGTCCTCAGCGACCGGTTTCATCATCGATTATAAAGGCAAGGCAGGCTGTTGTGATCGATGAAGGCACTCGTCCATTGGATGGTCAATTTAAATGCAGCTACATCTTACTCCACCAATGCGACTACGCTACACATGACCTTATCGCAAATACCTCAGCTAAGCAAAATCCTCAAGCCCACGGCACCGAGGTGATGGTGATCATGAGTTACTCCTCGGTCTTCATCGGAAGGTTGATCGCCATCATAAATGGGTAAGCGTCGGTTTCTGCCGTTCTTCACAACATGACCTCAACACATAATGCGGTGAAGAAAAACCATTATCACCTTCATGAAACCCTCAACCGCTTTGGGTTGTTCTCACTCATGTATATAGCGGAAGAAGCGAAGACTATGGGTCTCCAAGAGGCATTTGGTGATGCGCACCACCTCGAAGAAATTCAAGAGGGTCAAAGTTCACGATCTGGTGGCCAGCTCTTATTCTTCATCGCGTGAAACTAATGAGCATGAAGATTTGGGCGACAACTGCGGCGAGACCCTACTTCAACAAACAACCCGACAACGGCTGGCGCTCTTTCATCAACTTGAAATTCTTGAGGCGTTAGTCCTCGGTTTGATCCTTTTGGTAATTTGATGACAAAGGGAGAAATCTGAGTTAGTCTTCAAGCGGGTTTATATTATGGGCGTTTTGTTAAGTTACAACTCTCGTTCTTAGAAACTTTTTCTTGGATCGAGTTGTAATCTTAAACCCGATGGTGCTACGATACTTTTGAAGGTGCATATTGCTACGCCTTTGTGCTCGATACTTTTGATGTGTTATTCGCATGCCTATTCCTCGTTAATATTATTGCCGCATCTTGAATCTCATCGAGCACCATATTTCATCATGCATTTCAAATTCTTCATATTATATATCAAATCGTGTATGAATTACAAGATATAGGGGAGATCTCCATGATTAAATTCTTCAAATGTGCATTGCCTCAAAAGCAAATTCCTCACTATGCACATATTAGGAGGGAGTTCTTCTATATCTTGCAATCAAATTCCTCAATATCGATATTTACACTTCATATGTTTATCCCGTTGAAAACTTAACCTATGTTGTCATCAATCACCAAAAGGGGGAGATTGTAAGTGCATCTAGTGCCCCTTAGTGATTTTGGTGTATTGAAGACTTATAGGTTAAGGGACTAATCTTGTTGTGAGTGTACACAGGTCTATAAGTCTATGAGGTTTGATATTTCTGAGAGAAAGTCGACCCTAAAATGAAGTTCTTCATTGAAGACTTTGATATTACGAAGACTTTACGAAGACTTTGAAAGTGAAGGAAATGGTGTGACCTTGAAGACTTGATATTCACTTGAGGAACATGAGCGTGAAGACTTTTGTTTTTCGTAGTTTCATTTTCTCTTTCTTGAGTCATAAAACCTTTGTCTTTGTTAAAGGGGTCGAGGAAATACTAAGGAAAAATTTCCATGTGATGCTCAACTCAAAATCCTACACCTACCAATCCCTTTGAGTGAAGCCATTGGAAATCTCATACAATTGATCAAGTTCTTGATGTGAGAGCGCAGTTCTTACAGTCCTTGATGACTTCTCTGGCGAGGAGTTAGGAATTCGCTAGTCGAATTGCCTACGATGAGAACATAATGTACGAGGAATTTGAGAGTCAAACTTCGACCGTTCTTTGTCTTGCGTGCGGCTGTCCCAAAATATCTTATCCACCTAACGGTCATATCATTGAAGGGCATTTATGTCTTATCATGTCGGGCTGCTCCCTAGGCTATAAATAGCCGCCCCCTACAACCACTAGTTGGTTGGCTGCTCGAGAAGAACTTGACACTTGTCATTTGAGAGCAACCCATCCTCAGGGACTTTGGCGAAAATCATCAAGTGGGAAAATCCCAAACCAAACCCTCACAAACCCAAAGTGATTGAGCATCTTGAAGAAATTGATCTGCGTGGATCCGGCGCTTATTACCTTTGAAAGTGTGCTTCTTCCAGACGGTTAGGCGTCAAGGTCTAGAAACATCAAGAGGAATTGTGGATCGCCCGGTGACTAAGTCTGTGAAGGTTTGGAAGTCACTGAAGACTTACCACAGTGATTGGGCCGAGACTGCGTGGTCTTAGTTCAAGGAGAATCTGGTGAGGACTGGGTGTCTGAGTTGCGGCTCGAGGCTGGGTGTCGGGACTGCGTGTCCTCGAGTTTAAATACTCAATTGCTCCAACCAGACGTACAAGCTGAGGCAGCAGATTGGAACTGGTTTACCAAATCATTGTCTTCACCAACTAATGGTTCTATTTCCTCAACCCTTCCATTTCCTCATTCTTGTGTTGAATGTTGTTCATATCTGTGTTTGAAGACTTTGGTGAAGACTTTCTCAAATTCCTCGGTTCAATTTCTTGACTGTTTATCTTCATCTTGCTATCCTGTGTTTACGCTTTACGTACTCTGTGCTAGTCTTCATTTCATCATGATGACTATGTTTGTATCTGTTATGTTTATTTACGAGTACTTATTCCTTTGCAAGTAGTTCTTAGCTAAGGAATTTCCTCACGGCAAATTCCTCGATTGAAAATTCATAAAATAGCCTATTCACCCCCCTCTAGTCGATATAACACACTTTCGGACATGCTTGTCACACGAATGCGAGGAATGTATAAAGGTTATTTACTCTCGTTGAACATAACAGGAGGGTTGTGTATTTGGTTAGCTTTGTTAGCTCATCAAACTTGAGGTCTCGGGTTCGATAACTACACTTGAGCATAATTTGTGCGAGGATTCTTTGGTGGTCAAAATGTTTTCTAGGGTTTGCACGCTTCACATTCTCTCTCTAGTATATATATACCTTTGGAGCCTCAGCGCTTGTAGTTGCTCTCTTCACACTCTCTCACCCTCTCCCGCTGGAGCCTCAGTGCTTGTAGTTGCTCTCTACACACACTCTCGCCCTCTCCAAATCTAAACAAGACTTCGTTGGCCTCTCTCTCCCCTCACTGCTGCTCAAAGAGCCGGCAGGATCCGTCCGCCAGGAAGGGAAGGAGGCTCTTATTTGTCGCCGTCGTGAGGAGGAATCCACTCTGGAGCAGCTGTTCACTTTCCACCCGGCGGTGCGGGAGGCCTCAGACCCCTTCTTCTTCGCCGCCGTCCGTCGCCCACCAAACCAAGCCCCAAGAACCTTAAGGTATAATTTACTTACTCCACATGCATTGCTCTAGCTACATGTATACCATGAATCTAGGGCGTGGTTCAAGAGGAAAGGAGTGGGGGAAAGTAGTGGGAAAAATTGTATATAGCATGAATCTGGGGCGTGGTTCAAAGAGGAAATGAAGGGGAAAGTTATATAGCATGAATCTAGGACATGGTTCAAGAGGAAAGGAATGGGGTAAAGTAGTGGGAAAGTTGTAGGACATGGTTCAAGAGGAAAGGAAGGGGCGAAAGTACTAGTTCAAAAAGGAAAGGAAGGGACAAATTTGTAGAGTTTGAGCGAGGACTAGATTTCTTTGCGCTCACATAGGGAAAGGTGTATAAAGATAAAAAACAGGGACCAACACAAATATGCTCCTTGGTTGTTTGTTCTTTGTTGCAACAGACTGTGCATGACCACAGTACATCGGTAGATGCACATGGTGCTGGTGTGTCCACTGTCCCGTGCAACTCATTAGTTGTTGTTAATCTAAGGCCCTGTTTGGTTAAAAACTCCCTAGTCCCTACCTTCTTGGTTCCAGGGACTAAACATGGACTAGAGGTTATTAAATGACATGCTAAAGACCATGTTACCCTAGTAATGAACTAATAGAAACAAGGTGCGATCGTGGTAGAGGCGACTATTGGAAAAAGTCCCAAAAGACTCCCTCGGGGTCTTCTTTCTTTAGTCCCAAATGCCCACTTTTAGTCCCTAAAGTCCCTCTGTTTGGTTTAGATGGGACTTACATGGAGGTTTTTAGTCCCTACACCAAAATGTCACTGTAAACAAACACCCTCTAATAATGCCCTTTGGAAAATTGATGCAATGCCACGGTTAAAGCAAATTACATGTTTAACAATTTTATTGTTAATATAATCTCTATGTTAATATTAATCAATGCCACCGTTTGAGAAATGCTACTATCTTGCTTTCTTTTCCATTTAGATAAGGTAGATGCTTCTTTTTGTTGGCTTACATGTCATCCACGTTATTGACCACTAATTGTTTCCTTTGCACCTCTGTGTAAGCGAGGTTATCTACTTCACCTCGTTGCCATTGTGACCTTTTGTTGCCTTTGCACAAAACACTTTTGTTTTAAGAGTGTTTTGTGTAGTTCAACAAAATATCTAGCGACAACGTTAACTTGATGCTTGATCTTAGTGGGCGCACAAGAGAGATCTTACTTCCTATCCGTTAAAGGCGAATTTGGTTGAGATCTTCTTCTTGTGAGTTGTTTGAATTCCGCATCATGAGAGGTAAGTACTATCCTTCTTTCACATGATTCTACAGTGTGCTTTCATATGTTGTGCTACTTTTACGATAATGTTGCTTGATTTTAGTGAACTGCACAAATGGAACAAGACTTCCAATCTGTATGTGCCGTAATATCCCATTGAGGTAAGATAAGGATATTTCTGGCTGCTGGCTGTATTTTGCCACTTTCATCAGAAAATTAAGTTTAATACTATACTTGTGCTCCTAATTGACATGCCAAATCTTACGTTGAAGGCAAAGCTTATGCATTATTGAACCAAGTGATGAAGGGGAAGAACAAGCGGAAGAAAAACAAAATCAACTCGGTGTTGTAATGAAGCACTAGAACTGTGATGTTGTGACACAAGTAATGATATAGTTTGGCATCTTAATTTATTGCTATGGCTGGAGCGAGCAATTGTTTTGCCCTTGAATTGATGCCACTCTTAATGTAATCGTAATTATCTCTACTTGTGCAAACAGGATCTTCTTTGAAGATACCATATATTTTAGTGGGCTGCACAAGAAGATGTTGGAAACATTTAACTAATCGAGGGTATATAGTAAGCATGGCCACCACCATAGATAGCAACAGATGGTTCGGAGAAGTGCTTCATATCTATGCTCTACACAATAAGCCTCTTGACAAAGGTTGGTTCTCATGTGATTTCATCCATATGATTGAGCTTTGTCATCTCTATTGGTGTTGTGCTCTTGTTTAGATCTTGTCATGAAAAAGTGGTATTGTCCTTGAGAAGTGCTTCATCATGTTGTTTTAAATATTTCCTTTCCTTTTTTGGAGCAAGCAGGGATGCTAGCATTTAGTAGTCCTCTTGTCTTTGCTGCAGGATCATCTTCCTCTGAAGAAGAATATGGAGTGCATGAAGTGACTAGTTTCGATTATGCGGGATGAAGAAGCCTGTCTATCTTCTCATCGGAAGGAAGCAGTTGAAGGATGGTTACATTACTCCCCACAAGACCAAACTAACTTCAGCTCGGAAGGGTGACAAATCTCCATTTTTTCTTTGTGATCTTTGAGTACAATGTTGTTCTAGGATTCTTTCTAGCGAGTTCCATTTTTCTAAAGTGTGCTCTACATGGACCATGTATGTACTGCTTTGAAGCGCCAATTCATAGTACAGTTTGCTTTATACTAATCACTTTTTGTATTTGTGCAAACAGGGTGCTCAACTTGATTTCAATGGGAACTGCACAAAGCGTTCATGAATACATCGAATCATTCATTTCCACCACAAGAAAGGAGGTGCCGATAAGTTCAAGGCGTTGCAACATATAAGGGCGAAATCATACAAGCTACGCGCGAATTTGGTTGATTTTGGTGGAACTACACAAAAAGAACAGCTGGTTTATTTAGCACGAGGTGCCATGTCAATGTCCGAACTGATGGCAAACCCTGCCCATTCCACAATCGTATGCATTTGATATTTTGGAATGGGAAAACCTTGTCAAATTTTGCTCATTGATTTTAGCAAGACATGCATTTGATATTTTTGAATGGGACGCCCTTTGCTGTTAGCAGCGTCGATCAATTTTTTCTTTATTCTTTAGTTGTGAAGTAAATATTGCCTCTGACATGTGAGTCACTGAGATGCATAATCATCGATTGTTTTGAATGTTCTCTATGAATTGCGAGGGCCTGCGTGTTTGATTGCAATGTACAAAAGCAGCTAAAAGCTGCTCAAACTCTTTGTACTCATACATTCCTTTTACTTTGCACATTGTGAAAGTGCATACTTTTTTGTATAAGATTGGTCAAAGTAGAGATACTTTACTTGCAGAATAAAACTTGTATGCGAGACTAGAAAGGACCGGAGGAGTACATGTAACTTCTTTATAAGAGGTGATCACCACAGGAATAATGCTAGTCGTATTGTTTTGCATGTTCATCAATGCCGGTGATCTGAATTGAACTAATCAAAATAAATTCATTCATACATGGTGGGTTTCATATAAACATGCGGATTTCATTAACATTTCATACATTCTTCAACTAAAAAGGGGTGCGTTGAAGGTATAATTAATTAATCGAAGCAACCCCTGTGTCCCTACAGGCGAGCGAAGCTTGTGACTTAGCTGCAGTGCGATTGCGTAAGCGACATGTGGCTGTTGGGCCGCGTGTTAATCACCCAGCTGCACAGCGATTAAGTAAGCAGCGTTCTTCTCGGCGCAGCTCTCCGACTCAATGTCACCTAAAAAGCTAACCGGCTGTCAATGGTCAACCCGCCTAGCTTAGCTTCAACGGAGGTAGCAGCGATAGCCTTACTTGTGCCGGCGGCGGCGACCTACCGTGTTCTACTCTTACTCGTTTTACGTGTGGCGGGGCCTCGGCGGAGCCAGGATATCCTCTGTCTCGTTGCGTGAGCGTAGCGTCGTGAGCGGTGGAAATCCTCCCCGTCATTTGGCGAGGTGGGGCCTCGGCTGAGCCGGCGATGTCCTCTGCCTATGTGCTCCTGGTTTCCTCCTGGTTTCCTGACATCACGGTCCCACACCATTGTCAACCTATGTACTCCCTCCTTTCCGGTTTATAGGGCTTATCTAAAAAATTTAGTCTTTCCATTTTATAAGGCTCAATTTGGTTGTTTTCCATCGCATGTTCAGATTCCAAGGTGGATTAAATCATTGCATGCAAGTATTAAGAGAAAATTGACCAATGCATGTACTTTATGCATGCATGCATTGCAATTAATGCATTGATAAACATAATTTTTTGAGGATAACAAGAGCATTAATTAGGTGCTTTTGCAAAACTACAAAAAGTATTCCACCACTCGCCATCTACCTTGATTGGTGAGATTTTTGAATTGAGCATTATAAAGCTGGAAGGAGGAGTAGTCGATAAGCGAGAGAATTGTACAAGCGGCCGGCAATTTGGGACCAAGCAGCTCGAGCAATATTTCTGTTTTTGAGGTGTGAGCCTTTGAGTTTTTCGATGTTTAGCCCGGATATTAATTTTTCTCCTCTGAACAACAACGAAAACATCGCTCTGGTGATAGCCCAGGCGGGTTGTGGCCCATCTAGCCTAGGCAGGATATCCGCCTAGATATTAATTTTTCAAGCTGAAAATGGCTAGCCCATCTATGCTTTTTAGGAATACCGAGCAAGGTCAAGTTGTTATTCTCCTTGTTGGTGAAAATCTTTCTAGGAGGGATGCATTAGGCTTAACAAGAAAATTGGCTTTAGAAATAATAAATGGGATGTAATTATAAAAGCTGGGTAGTAACTATAAAAATGCACCAAGCAGTGATTACTTTATAAAATATTATTTTGGATATTGAAAATTTTATTTCATTAATTGTTGCGGCGCAATGTTTACGTTGGATTTTTATGTAATATAAATTTATATTGAATTTGTATTTAATCGGCTAGAAATTTTGGGATAAAAATATTGGATCCCATCAAAATGTGGGAAATTTTATTGAATTCTATTTTGAGCGGTTGGTTGAAATGGGTTGTACTTTTAACAAGCTGTAAATGGGTTGTAGTAAATTCCATTAGAATTCAAAAATGGGCTACACATTCTTACAAATCTCAAATGGGCTATAAGTTCTCTGCCACACACTTACAGCGTTACTAAGTTGTGCGTCCCTAAAAAATAGAGTTGGTGGCGTATGCAAGGCTTTGTCAACTTATAGTCAACACACGGTTCTAGCAGGAGTGGCCATTGGATGTCCATCCAACGGATGTCGTGCTTGTTCTTCAATCTCGGATATTCTAGCTTCACCCGCCCAAAAAATGATTCCTCCCTCGACATCAGGCGCACCATTTGGTGACCTATGGGCCTACTAAGTTGACGTACCAAGGGCTTTGTCAACTTAGTCAATATAAACGATTCTAGCTGCTGTGACCATACGATGTCCATCCAACGGCCGTCGTGCTTCTTTAACCTCTGGTCTTCTTGCTTCAACCGCCCAAAGCAACGCCGGTCGCGCCGCCTGCTCCTGCCTCCCGTGGCCGGCTGTGCTACCGCGGAGGCCTCACCGCCCCCTACTACTTCCACCACTGGCCATGCCATCCTTCCACTCACCCACACCCCCCGTTATTCTGTGGCGACGGCAGCACAGCCGAACTAGTGAACCCTTGTACTCCTCTCCGCGTGTGCATCCACTGCCGTGTCTTCCCCAGCTCTGTGTCGTCCCCTTCCTAGGCCTCGCCGTCGTCCACCGCCGTGGTGCTCTCGGCGTGGCGTGGTCGACATGGTCGAGCGACTTCCATCGAGCGTGGTTTGTCGTGGAGAGGTGATGAGTTGGGTCCACGGCAGCCGCAGGAAGTGCCTCCTTATTACAGCGCAAAATAATTATTCCTCCACGGCGGCGAGGACCCACGGACGGACCGCCGTATTTCACGGAAAAAATGATTAGCCCCCTAGCTGCTGGGACCCACGAGCTACATAATCGCATGCAAGGAAGTGCGTCCGGGAAAAAATGATTAGCCCGTGTTGTTGGGACCCCTGGCTACATCTTTGCCGCAAGGAAGTCGTCCGGAAAAAATGATTCGCCCCATTGCTGGGACCCACCGGCTACACCTTATACGCAAGGAAGTGCGTCGAGCAAACAAAAGCGATTCGCCCCACATTGCTGGGACCCGGCAGCTACACCTCGCCACGCAAGGAAGTGCGTCGGGCAAAAAATGATTCGCCCCTGACTGCTTGGGACCCACGGCTACATCTTCCTGAGCGAGAAGTGCACGGCGGTCGGGACCCACGGTGAAGCGTGCGTGGCGTTGTCATCACGGTGCGTGAGCGTGTATGTACATCTTGGTCGATGTAAGTGCGCTGCGTGTCATAGTGAAGTAGCGCGCGTAGCATGTACCGAGCGTCTGATGGCGGGGTGCTTGAAGAAAATCTGACCGCGTATGTGTACATGCGGGCAAGTCTCGAACGCCTACTCGGCGCATCGTCGGCGGGGCTCGTGTACATGGCTGGGTCGGAGCGAAGAAATAGCATCATCGTCGTGTTCATGGGGAGCAGCGGCGCGTTGTGTTCATGGGAAGCAGCGGAATGTGTCGTGTTCGCCGGGAGGCAGCAGGCAGCGTGGGAGCCAACCAGGTAGGTCGGAATGGAATGCGTGGTCGTGTTCGCCGGGAGGCTTGGGCCGGAGCGAGCGATGGAAGCGAGGCCTAGCGTGCGCGAAGCGGAGAAGCGGACCTCCTCGTTAAATGCAGGGTCTGATGATCGGGAGGGTGTGGCGTCTGCCAAAGCGGAGAAATGGACCTCCTGATCGAAATGGGGTCTGTTGATCGGGAGGGTGTGGCATACCGCAAAAGCGGAGAAGCGGACCTCCTACGGTCGAAATAGAGTCTGTTGATCGGGAGGGTGTGGCGTACCGCAAAATGGGCCAAAAGAAACCTCCTACGGTCGAAAGCAGGGGTCTGTTGATCGGGAGGGTGTAGTGTACCGCAAAAGCAGACGAAAGCGGACTTGTGTTGGACGCTTACAGTCAAAGCAGAGTCTGTTCGCCGGGAGGCGGTGTGGCGTGCCGCAAAGCAGGACTCCACAGGATCTGTTCATCTCCACCGTCGACCTCCTCCAGCCTCCACGGGCTACCGTCGACCTCCTCCAGCCTCCACAGGCTCCTGTTCATCCATCCTCCACCGCGCGCTAATCCACCGGCTACTGTTCAACCACCCCTCCATGGGCACCCCTCCATCGTCTACTGTTCATCCAGCCCTCCACACCACGGGGTCCTGTTCAACCACCCCTCCACGGGCACTTGCTACCTCTTGAGCACTGCATTGGATTTCCCAGAAGAGGAGAGGATGATGCAGTAAAGTAGCGTAAGTATTTCCCTCAGTTTTTGAGAACCAAGGTATCAATCCAGTAGGAGACCACGCACAAGTCCCTCGTACCTACATAAAGCGATAGCAACTTCATAACCAGCGCTTAGGGGTTGTCAATCCCTTCACGGTCACTTACGAGTGAGATCGATAGAGATAATATTTTTGGTATTTTTGATAGATAGATGCAAAGTAAAAAGTAAAAGCAAAGTAAAAAAAACAAAGCAAGTAAATAAAGTGATATAGATTGATATGATGAGAATAGACCGGGGGCATAGGTTTCACTAGTGGCTTCTCTCAAGAGCATAAGTATTCGATGGTGGGTGAACAAATTCTTGTTGAGCAATTGTGAAATTGAGCATAGTTATGAGTATATCTAGGCAATGATCATGTATATAGGCATCACGTCCAAAACAAGTGGATCGAAGCGATTACGCATCTACTACTATTACTCCACTCATCGACCGCTATCGGCATGCATCTAGAGTATTAAGTAAAAAGCGAGTAGCGTCGTAAGCAAGATGACATGATGTACGAGGGATAAATTCATGCAATATGATAAAAAAACCCATCTTGTTATCCTTGATGGCAACAATACAATCGTGCCTTGCAACTCTTTACATCCTTGAGTAAGGACACATAAGATTGAACCCAAAGCTAAGCACTTCTCCCATTGCAAGAACTACCAATCTAGTTGGCCAAACCAAAAGATAATTGAAGAGACTTGCAAAGATAACTCAATCATACATAAAAGAATTGAGAGAATAATCAAATATTTTCCATAGATATCTTGGATCATAAACCCACAATTCATCGGTCTCAACAAACACACCACAAAAGAAGATTACATCGAATAGATCTCCACGAGAGGGAGAACATTGTATTGAGATCCAAAAGCAGAAGAAGACATACGCTACTAGCTATGGACGGAAGGTCTGAAGTAAACTACTCACACTTCATCGGAGGGCTATGGTGGTTGAGGAGTCTGGACTAGGGGGTGTCCGGATAGCGGACTATCATCATCGGCGGACTCCAAGACTATGAATCTGAGATTGAAGACTTAGTCCGTGTCGGATGGGACTTTCCTTGGCGTGGAAGGCAAGCTTGCAATACGGATATGTAGATCTCCTACCATTATGGCGACTCTGTGTAACCCTAGCCCTCTCCGGTGTCTATATAAGCCGGAGGTTTTAGTCCGTGGGACAACAACAATCACAACAATCATACCATAGGCTAGCTTCTAGGGTTTAGCCTCCTTGATCTCGTGGTAGATCCACTCTTGTACTACCCATATCATCAATATTAATCAAGAAGGGTAGGGTTTTACCTCCATCGAGAGGGCGAACACGGATCACATTGACAAGCTTGAGCTTCTTGTTCACTAGGAGTGCGGAGCAGGTGAGTCGGTCGGCTCCTCGAACTACCCCATGAAAGCCCTTCTCTTTCCGGAGGTGAGCTGCATAGGGATGCAGATCTGAATTGGGGCGCTGCCCATTTAGGGTCCGCGGCTCGATGATGTAGAACCACCCGATTGCCACCCTTTGATGGATTCCACGAAGGCACCCTCAAGCCAAGTGGCGTTGGGCATTTGCCCACCATGGCGCCTCCGCACTCCGGCAGCTGCCCTTCACAACCTTGACAGCGTTGAAGGTCTTTAGCCACAAGCGAAGTGGGGCTGGATCGGAAGGAAGGCCTCGCACGACGATAAGCGCCGAGATGTTGAGGATGAAGTTTGGCGCCGGATCGTGGAAGTCGAGCCGTAGTAGTACATGAGCCCTCGGACGAAGGGGTGAAGTGGGAAGCCCGATCCGCGGAGGAAGTCGGGAGAATCGACCCTCTCATGGGGCACTGGGGGTGGGGATGAGCTGCCCCTCGTCGAGGCGGCCGATCTGTGATGTCATTTGGGCAGGTATCCGGTGCGCGCAGCTTCTCGATGTGCCCCTCCGTAGCGGAGGAGGCCATCCTGCCTCTGCTCCGGACATGGCTGGAGAAGGTTGAGGTGAATGTCTTGATTTGGGCGGCTGGAGTTGAGTCGTGGAGATGGATAAGCAAAGGAGGAAGAAGGCGTGGGTAAAGGGTGGATCCTTATCCCTTATATATGGGCGGACGAAGACTATCGTCCCCACCGGCTAGTAAAACTCGCTTATCTCCCAAAGCGCCACAATCAATGGCGGTTGGGTTACTACGTCCGTATTGATGGGAATCCGGAATAAGGGAACACGATCTACTGCTTGACGGGGCGTGCCAAAAACCAACCGCTAAACACGCTGAGGTGGTATAATAAAAACAATTCAAGTAAAGGCTTGGTAGTGGTGTAACGTCACGCATACAAAATCGTCGTGATTGAACTTGTGTAAATATTATTCTCTCACGGTGGTATGTGGAATTTATCTTATAGAGCGGACACTATCACGGTGTTCACAATCTTCTATGAATTATTCGGAGGAGGAACCCGCCTTGCAATGCGAAGACAATATGCGCCCGGACTTCGTCGTCATTGAAGCTGGTTCGAGGAGACTCTTGAGGAGTCTGGACTAGGGGTGTCCGGATAGCGGACTATCATCATCGGCGGACTCCAAGACTATGAAGATACAAGATTGAAGACTTAGTCCGTGTCCGGATGGGACTTTCCTTGGCGTGGAAGGCAAGCTTGGCAATATGGATATGTAGATCTCCTACCATTGTAACAGACTCGTGTAACCCTAGCCCTCTCGGTGTCGATATAAACCGGAGGGTTTTAATCCGTGGGACAACAACAATCACAACAATCATACCATAGGCTAGCTTCTAGGGTTTAGCCTCCTTGATCTCGTGGTAGATCCACTCTTGTACTACCCATATCATCAATATTAATCAAGCGGGAGTAGGGTTTTACCTCCATCGAGAGGGCGAACACAGGTAAAACATCGTGTCCCTTGTCTCCTGTTACCATCCGCCTAGGCCTTGATTCGGGACCCCCTACCCAAGATCCACGGTTTTGACACCGACAATGGTGCTTAAATTGAGAGCTCCTACGTATGCGTCACCAATAGGCTGATGGCTCCTTGATCATCAACAACAGCGCATCCGGTGAACTTTTCTCCCGGACAGATCTTCGTGTTGGCGGCTTTACTGCTGGGCCAATTAAGCAGCCATCTGGAGCAGATCAGCTCGCCCCTGGCCATCAGTCAGATTTGGAAGCTTAAACTTCACGGTGACATTCGCGGAGACTTGATCTTGATGGAATCGAGCCACGGTAAGCGCGGCGCGCCTTTGTCTCGATGGGCATGATTTAGCTCTGCTTTGCGGACGGTGCCACAGAAGCCGCACATGAGTCGCTCTGATTCTTAATTGAGCCGATCGCGCGGTCGAGGATGGGTGGCTAGACACGCCTCGGGGCTACAACCTCTGACGATGGGCGAATCTGACCTTGTCCCTTGCGGCGCTCGTGACTCAGTGCGGACTCCTCGCGGACTCGAACCTCCTGCGCCCCTCAATCGAATCCGATTGGGCGCCGATCATGGAGTTCACCGCGCGGACATCTTTCAACACTTTCGCCTTTTGGCGACATCCTGGAATTCACTAAAGTATCTCTCGCTATCGGAGAGCCACTGGCGAATGCAGTCGGGGCGGTTGAGATCGGACGACGAAGAAAGTGAAACCCCACCACCACCCACTTTGTAGCGGCTGCCGGCGACCTAGCCGACATGCTAGACTATGACTCCGAAGACGCCGGCGGTATGGGCGGCGATGCGGAGGCGATCAGAACCGATGCCTATGGGGCCTTTGGAAGACCCCTCGTCATCGACATATACATGGTGGACATCCCAAAGGATGGGAATGGCGAAAAAGCGTGAGGCAGATTCCTCCAAGAAACAGCCAGCGTCGGCATCGGTGGCGCCGCTCTAAATCCATACGATAATGGAGATTATGGCACCGTGGATAATAACACCCAGAGAGTGCGAAGACAACCCCTCTAGCAAGATTCATACGGGGAGGGCGGAGAAGCCAGCCCTCATGAGAAGCGGCGAGCGAAGAGCTCGAGGATGATAATTACATGCCTCCCTCACGGAGGCGAGGCAAGCCTCGGCGACAACGAATTCGTCGTGCCGAGGATCCGTCGAACAAGAAGCGTTTCAAGCGCGGGCTTATAGCCACGGCGAACAGCCTAAAAGCGATATGACTTAGAGCTGATCAAGACACGCTAGCCGACAGATGGACTAAAGTCCTTGCGGCCGAAGAGCATGAACTCGAACGCCCCTACAAAAGCTACCCCAAACGCAAGTTGCTCCCCCAATTAGAGGAGGAGGCATACAAACCTGCATCACCAGAGCACAATACGGCTGACCGACCACCTCGTGGCCGCGACAGAGAGGCCTTTAGGCCCTCCCTCAGAACCGTACCCCGGCATCGCTCGAAAAGCACAAGGCGCGAGGCGTTACGGACTTGCGAGTTATATTGGAGGATAAGGCAAGACAATCAAGATCGATCTACGGATCGGCGTGGGCATACGACGCTTGACGACATCGTCGCGCTGGACACAACAAGTCGGTCGGGCGAACCACGATGAACAAAGCTCGTTCGAGCTACGTCGTGATATAGCCCAATATAGGCGCACACCCACTATGCTTCACGGATGAAGTAATGGAGCATCAAATCCCGAAGGGTTTAAACCCGTGAACATTGAATCCTCGATGGCTGCAGGACCCAGCGGTTTGGATTGAAGACTACCTCCTTCATATCCACATGGCCCGCGATGACGATCTTCATGCCATCAAATATCTCCCTCAAGCTTAAAGGACCAGCTCGGCATTGGCTTAACGACTTGCGGCGAGAATCAATTGGGTGTTGGGAAGACACGGAAGCCGCATTCCTTGACAACTTCCAAGGCACATATATGCGACCACGAACGTCGATGACCTAAGCCACATAATTCAGCAGCCAAGCGAATCGGCGGACGATTGGACACGGTTCTTAACAAAGAAAAATCAAATCGTCATTGTCCGGATGCACGGGCCCTCGCAGCCTTCAAACATAACATCATGACGAGTGGCTGGCCCGGCACCTAGGGCAGGAAAAGCGAAATCCATGGCAGCCCTCACATCACTCATGACCGCTTCTATGCGGGAGAGGACAACTAGCTAGCCCGCGATAACAACCTCGGCAAAAATTCGGCGGTCCGGATACCAAGGACCGCAATGGCGAGTCACGTCGAAACAAAACAAATGCAGCGTTAGCAGCGATAACTTGAGATCAGCGATCAGCGCGGATTGAGGCTCTAAACCTGGTCGGTGGAAAAAGCCATTCAAAAGAACTACTCCGGGCCTGTCCAATTTGGACCAAATACTCGACCGCTCTTGCTAGATACATGGCACCCCCGAAAAGCCAGCTAATCACACCAATAGGGATTGTTGGGTATTTAAGCAGGCAGGCAAGTTAATTGCCGAAAACAATGACAAGGGGCTGCATAGCGATGATGAGGAAGAGACCGACGCCGAACAATAGAGGATAGAAAGGTTTCCCCAGTGCGGACGGAGAACATGATATCATAACTCACATACCCAAGAGGGCGGAAGCATGCACTCGAGGGCGTATCTGTGATGGAGCGATCGCCCCAAAGTTCAACCCATGGTCCTCTGCCCGATCACTTTTGATCGAAGGACCACCACCGATATCCGCCATGGCGGATTAAATCGCGATGGTTTTAGACCCAATGTCGATGGATTTCACCTCACTAGAGTCGATGGGCGGCGGCGACAACTGAACCTGCTTTATCGGGATACAATGCGCAAGATGGGCATAGAACCCTCAAGTTAAACCCACAAAGCGACCTTCAAAGGCGTCATACCAGTGTAGAGGCCAATTGCAGGCTCGGTTACACTAGAAGTGGTCTTGGATCCCGGATAACTTCGGCGAGAGTTAATCTTGATATAGTCCCGTTCTGCGGCGGCTATCATGCTCTGCTTTCGGACGAACGCGTTTACAAAGTTCAGCGCGGTGCCGCCTCGCATACCTCAAGCTCAAGATGCGGGCCCTCGAGTCATCACGGTCAGCGAAATCTTGAGCGCTCCCTCGAGCGGAGAACACACAGCTGACTCTGGCGGCGGAAATCTGAGCAGCCTCTTAAGGCAATTTTGAGTTGGCCGTTAGCGGCCGGACACGGCAAAGCAGCGCCGGAGTAACCTACAACAAGACCACCTAGCGTTCGAACACGCGTAGCAATGCGGCTAACCCCAGCCCTTGCATAATTGCAAGACTAGTCCGCCAGCGTACATCATTACGCTCTGGAGATACCATGGGAATAGGGGAGGGCACGACCACGACAGAGCCTAGAGTGCGGCTCAACCACACGGGGGCTCCCAAGTGTGTCGTTCTTTTCTTTTTCTTTTTTCTTACCCACAGGACTCCGTTCACGGAGGCCTGTCCGTGATGAACTGCCGAACTCACGATCAATAGCGAGGGGAAGGAGAAAGGCTCAGCGAACACTCGGGTGGTCTCCATTACGAGCATTAAATCTGTTTAATACACCATTCGCAGCCTACCCACAGGCGGGGACATGTTTAATAGTCCAATCCCTTGCTTACCGCACCATTTGTATCGTTACGCATTCATGGGAGTATTTACGGAATAAACAATGCATCACTTTTTGCTTATAATTGCATTTCTTTCTTATATATGTTCATTTATGGCATGTTACATCCGTACACTTGGTATGGCTAAATCATGAGAGCTTAAGTTCCCCACATTATGGTGTGATAAGTCGAACACTTTCACAAGTCGGCACCCGAACTTATAGCATTATATGCATCGGCTCGAGTCATGTCTTGGGTCAATAGTTGGGTTTGCCCGGCTCCCATGTTTTGGTACCTTACATTCCGTTGTATCGGCTAAGGTAGCCTTGGGAGAACCACTGCGATTGCGCCCGGTTGAGCTGGGCGGCGCCTCGATGGAAAGCTAAAACGGACCGTCATGATAAAGGCGAGAGCTGGTCATTGTTAGAGAGGTTTTCGAGTCCCTAAAGACTTATGCCGCTTAGGCGAGGAACGGCTCCGTCCGGCCTAGGCGTGGATAGCGCCCGAACTCGGTCTTCGAACACTAGGGGCTTCGCGAAATTTAAAATTATAAATTCTATGGCTAAGTGAGAGTGTTCAAGCATTATAAGTCCGGTTGCCTCGTTCGTAGTGTTGGCGCCTCCTAGATGGACCCAAACATGGGAACAAAGGCGCTCAAGTTTATCCGAACACCCGGCACTAGTGGCATGGAAATTGAAGCCGACGACTTGCCATCTCTCGAGATTCGATAAGCGGCGCCTGAAGGTAATATTTTAAATTAACAAAGCTGCTTAGCGCATATGAACAAAGTTTTCAGCGCGCAGGATAACAAAATGCGAATCTACTCAAATATTACATCTTTGGAGCACTCACCGCAATCATGCGGGCACCCTTGAGACACTCTTATAGTACATTTGGCGTGCGATACTCCTTGCCCACGGTGGTGCGTCGTCGGCAAGCTTCTCGGCATCCATCCTGCCCGAGTGCACTTTCGCGCGGGCAAGGGCCAACAGGCACCTTCAATGCTGCGGAGTGCTTGGCGACCTCAACCCAGGGACGCGCGTCCACCAGCCGTCGCACCAGGCCGAAGTAGCTCCCAGGCATGGCCTCCTTGGGCCACAGCCGAACTACGAGGACCTTCATGGCCTGTTCGACTACCTTGTGGAGCTCGACCACGTGCTTGACTGGTCGCTAAGGGGCACGGATGTCGGCCTCGACATCTTGAGACCGAAGACCTTCTTCGTCGAGCTCCCTCCTCGGCCCGATGAAAGCGGCAGCATCGACACGTTGCAGGGCAGATCATGAGCAGCTCTGGAAACTCGAATTCGGGTAAGTAATAGGTAATTCACATTCACATGCTTGCTTTGCATGAAAAATGCCTTACCGCTGCTATTTTCTTCAAATCCTCGATCTCTGGAGGGCCTTGTGGGCTTGGCCTTAGCG
The DNA here is from genome assembly GCA_021437245.1 of Aegilops speltoides. Lineage (NCBI taxonomy): Eukaryota > Viridiplantae > Streptophyta > Magnoliopsida > Poales > Poaceae > Aegilops > Aegilops speltoides. The sequence continues at coordinate 19,503 of JAHHZJ010002400.1, forward strand.
GCTTTAGGCGCTCTCAAGCCGATGCTGGCTCGGACTCTCGAGTCTTTGAGTTGCGCTCCAAACTCTCATGTTTTCCATGAGAGTCAGGAGCTCTTGCTGCACCTCCGCCACCCGCGCCTCTGCTTCTCCCCTCGGCTCGCTCTGCGGCCGCATTGCGTTCGACCCACAGACACCGCCTCCTTGAGGTCGCCACCTCGTTCGTGGCCTGTAGTACCCATGTTATCCTTGTTATTTGTCTTGCAACCAAATCCTTTTACATAAGGTACAAATTTAATCTGGTGTTACTCACCTTCCTTGTCCTCGAGCTGCTTCTTGCTTGCGGCCGAGCTCGCTCTCGACCACTCGAGGTTACGCTTCAAAGCATCGACCTCCGTGGTCGGTCTGGCGGAGGTCGGCCGGCGCACTGCAATCCCATATTGACATATTTTTTAGAACTCCTGCGTATATCTTTTTAGATCCTCAGTCCGGCTTTTCTATCTGAACACCGAACCGAGCATCATGGGCTAATGTCTATGCGGTATTATATTACATATCTCAAAATTCTCACCTCAAAGCCTGTTAGAAGGCTGCTGCAGGCTTCGGTCAACCCGCCCTTGGCGAGCTGAACCTTCTGAATCACCGCACTCATGATAGTGCGGTGTTCTTCTTCGATGGAAGCGCCATTGAGCGCCTCCATCAAGTTATCCGGCGCCTCTGGTTGGACAAAGGCGCGGTGTCACGATCTTGCCCTTCTTACAAAGGGCGCTCGCGAACTCGGAACCACTGCGGGTTCGGTGCGAATCGGTGCGAGTCGGGAGGTTGCCTTGCGGCACCTCGGGGCCTCCTCCTCTGGCGGGTCCCTTCTGGGATCCCACCTCGGCGTCGTCGGCGTCACGGGGAGTTGAGGCGGTGGAAGGAATCCATATCCGGCGTATCTAAGGACCCATTGGGCGAAGCGGGAAGATAAATCCTTGGCGGACTACGAGGTTGTGTGCGGCATTAGAAAACTGCCGTGTGGCAAAGTGAAAAATTATAAACTATCTAGGAGTGCGGATACTTACGATCTTGCCGGGGCTTGGCCTTGGAGGCCACTCCTCGTTGCCGCCGTAGCGTTGGCGGAACAGTCCGGGGGAAGTGTCCTTCCCTTCTTGGACCCTTCGGCCTCCCTCGCCGGGGAGGCCTTCCTCTTCTTCTCTTCCCCCGCTGGGGGAGAGGCTTCTTTCTTCTCCTCCTCCTCATCCTCAGGAGAGGAGTCCGCCTCGGAGTCATCGGACGATGAGTCCGATACCGCCTGACGCCGAGAACTCCTTCGGGTTCCGTGGCCTTCTTCTAGGCCTTCTTCTCGGCACCACGTAAAGTGCGGGACTAACAACCCGTCAAGCGGGTGTCCGTTGGGTCTTACGGAAGGGGCGGACGGTTAACTGTCTGGATATCTTCTACCAGTCCTGTTAAAGGCATTGGGAGTTTAGATCCCATATAGAGTCAAACTATGAAAGAAATGAGTGTCCCGTCAAGGATGACATAACTTACCTCGCCGGCCTGGTGCTGCGTCTTTGAATCCGCGATCTTGATTGCGGATCGCGGGGCTTCTCCGCCCTTGAACAGCACCCTCGAGGCAACCGTCGTCGTGTCGAAGAGCCCGCTCGAGGTCGGTCTTTATCTTTGGATCAAACTCCCACAAATTGAAGGCCCGTTGTTGGCATGGGAGAATCCGGTGGACGAGCATGACTGGATCACATTGACAAGCTTGAGCTTCTTGGTCACGAAGTGCAGAGCGGGGCTGGAGTCGGTCGGCTCCTCGAACTACCCCATAGCAAGCCCTTCTCTTTCCGGAGGTGAGCTGCATAGGGATGCAGATCTGAATTGGGGCGGCTGCCCATTTAGAGTCCCAGCGGCTCGGTGATGTAGAACCACCCGATTGCCACCCTTTGATGGATTCCACGAAGGCACCCTCAAGCCAAGTGGCGTTGGGCATTTGCCCACCATGGCGCCTCCGTACTCCGCAGCTGCCCTTCACAACCTTGACTTGACATTGAAGGTCTTTAGCCACAAGCGAAGTGGGGCTGGATCTGAGAGGAAGGCCTCGCACCTGACGATACGCCGCCGAGATGTTGAGGATGAAGTTTGGCGCCCGGATCGCGGAAGTCGAGGCCGTAGTAGTACATGAGCCCCGGACGAAGGGTGAAGCGGGAAGCCCGATCCAGCGGAGGAAGTGGGGCACAGGGGTGGGGATGAGCTGCCCCTCGTCAGGCGGCCGATCTGTGATGTCATTTGGGCAGGTATCCGGCGCGCGCAGCTTCTCGATGTGCCCTCCGTAGCGGAGGAGGCCATCCTGCCTCTCGCTCCGGACATGGCTGGAGAAGGTTGAGGTGAGATGTGCGGACTGAGGTATTTGGATCTCGAGTCTTGAAGATGGATAAGCAAAGGAGGAAGAAGGCGTGGGTAAAGAGGTGGATCATTATCCCCTTATATGGGCGGACGAAGACTATGCATCCCCCCGGCTGGTAAAACTAAGCTTATCTCCCAAGCACCACAATCAATGGCGCGGTTGGGTTACCCGTCCGTATTGATGGGAATCCGGAATAAAGGGAACACCGTCTACTGCCGACAAGGCGTGCCAAGGAAACGCTTTGCTAAACACGCTGAGGTGGTATAATAAAAACAATTCAAGTAAAGGCTTGGTAGTGGTGTGGCGTCCGCATACAAAATCGTCGGTGATTGAACTTGTGTAAATATTATTCTCTCTACGGTGGTATGTGGAATTTATCTTCTGAGCGGACACTATCTGGTGTTCACAATCTTCTATGAATTATTGGAGGAGGAACCTGCCTTGCAATGCGAAGACAATATCGCGCCGAGACTCATCGTCATTGAAGCTGGTTAGAGAGACTCTTGAGGAGTCTGGACTAGGGGTGTCGGATAGCGGACTATCATCATCGGCGGACTCCAAGACTATGAAGATACAAGATTGAAGACTTCGTCCCGTGTCGGGATGGGACTTTCCTTGGCGTGGAAGGCAAGCTTGGCAATCTGGATATGTAGATCTCCTACCATTATAGCAGACTACTGTGTAACCTAGCCCTCTCCGGTGTCTATATAAACCGGAGGGTTTTAATCCGTGGGACAACAACAATCACAACAATCATACCATAGGCTAGCTTCTAGGGTTTAGCCTCCTTGATCTCGTGGTAGATCCACTCTTGTACTACCCATATCATCAATATTAATCAAGCGAGGAGTAGGGTTTTACCTCCATCGAGAGGGCCGAACACAGGTAAAAACATTGTGTCCCTTGTCTCCTGTTACCATCCGCCTAGGCCTTGCGATTCGGGACCCCCTACCGAGATCCGCGGTTTGACACCGGCAGTGGTGATGTAAAGCCCCCATGGTGGATGCCCCCTCCGTGAACTCGGACAGGCCCCAAGATGGGATCTCGTGGATCTGAAGGTTGCGGCGGTGGAATTAGGTTTTGGCTCTGTTACGATTGTTCGGGATCGTAGGTATATATAGGAGGAAGAATGCGTCGGTAGAGCTCAGGGGCCCACGAGGTAGAGGCGCGCCCTCCACCCTCGTGACCTCCTCGAGTCTTGCTTGAGTAGGGTCCAAGTCTCTGGGTCACATTCGGTTGGAAAATCACGATCCGAAGGTTTCATTCCGTTTGGACTCCTTTTGATATTCATTTCTTGAAATACTAAAAAAGGCAAAAAACACAATTGCAGGCTGGGCCTCCGGTTAATATGTTAGTCCCAAAAGTAATATAAAAGTGGAAAATAAAGCCCAATATAGTCCAAAACAGTAGATAAAGTAGCATGGAGCAATCAAAAATTATAGATCGTTGGAGACATATCGGGCATCCCAAGCTTAATTCACCTTTCGTCCTCGGTAGGTAAATGATAAAAGAATTTTTGATGCGGGTGATACTTTGGCATAATTTCAATGTAAATCTTCTTATTTGTGATATGAATATTCAGATCCGAAAGATTCAAGACAAAAGTTCATATTGACACAAAAACAATAATACTTCAAGCATACTAATCAAGCAATCATGTCTTCTCAAAATAACATGGCAAAAGAAAGTTCATCCTACAAAATCATATAGTTAGGCTATGCTTCATTTTCGTCACACAAAGATGTTCCCAACTTCTATACCCCGATGACAAGCCAAGCAATTGTTTCATACTTAAATAATCTCAAACTTTTTCAACCTTCACGCAATACATGGCGTGAGCCATGGATATAGCACTATGGGTGGAGTAGAATATGATGATGGGGATTGTGTGGAGAAGACAAAAGGAGAGAGTCTCACATTGGAGCGGCTAATCAGCGGGCTATGGAGATGCCCATCAATTGATGTCAATGCGAGGGTAGGGATTGCCATGCAGCGGATGCACTAGAGCTATGAATGCTCAACAAAAGAAAACTAGTGGGTGTGCATCCAACTCGCTTGCTCACGAAGACCTAGGGCATTTGAGGAAGCCCATCGTAGGAATATACAAGCCAAGTTCTATAATGAAAAATTCCCACTAGTATGAAAAAGACAACTTATGAGACTCACTACATGAGGAACAAGGTGCTACTTTGAAGCACAATATATGAGACTCACTACATGAAGAACAAGGTGCTACTTTGAAGCACAAGTGTGGAAAAAGAGATAGTAACATTGCCCTTTTTTTGGGCCTTTCTCTTTTTTTCTTTTTGGCCTTTCTCCCTTTTTTTATTTGGGCAATGCTCTAATAATGATGATCATCACACTTCCATTGATTACAACACAAGGATTACAACTCGAAACTTAGAACAAGATATGACTCTATATGATGCCTCCGGCGGTGTACCGGGGTGGTGCAATGAATCAAGAGTGACATGTATGGAAAATAATGCATGGTGGCTTTGCCACAAATACGATGTCAACTACAAGATCTTGCAATGGCAATATGACAAAAGTAATGTATGTCATGATGATGATGGTGGAAGTTGCATGGCAATATATCTCGGAATGGCTATGGAAATGCCATGATAGGTAGGTATGGTGGCTCTTTTGAGGAAGATATAAGGAGGTTTATGTGTGATAGAGTGTATCGTATCATGGGGTTTGGATGCACCGGCGAAGTTTGCGCCAACTCTCAAGGTGAGAAAGGGCAATGCACGGTACCGAAGAGGCTAGCAAAGGTGGAAAGGTGAGAGTGCGTATAATCCATGGACTCAACATTAGTCAAAAGAACTCATATACTTATTGCAAAAATTTAGAAGTCATCAAAAATTCAAGTACTACGCGCATGCTCCTAGGGGGATAGATTGGTAGGAAAAGACCATCGCTCGTCCCGACCGCCACTCATAAGGATGCACAAGCGGTACACTTCATGTTTCAAATTTGTTACACAACTTTAACCATACATGCATGCTACGGGACTTGCAAACTTCAACACAAGTATTTCTCAAATTCATAATCACCCAACTAGCACGACTTTGATATTATCACCTCCATATCTCAAAACAATTATCAAGCATCAAACTTATCTTAGTATTCAATTCACTCAAAAGAAAGTTTCACATATCTTGAATACCAAGTATATTAACATTAAGCAAATTACCATGCTATTAAAGACACTCAAAATAATCTAAGTGAAGCATGAGAGATCAAATAGTTTCTTTAAAAAAAATCCACCACCGTGCTCTAAAAGGTCTAAGTGAAGTACTAGAGCAAAAATTATCACGCTCAAAAGATATAAGTGAAGCACTATGAGCAAAACTATCAAGCTCAAAAGATATAAGTGAAGCACATAGATTATTCTAACAAATTCCAATTCATGTATGGATCTCTCAAAATATGTGTACAGCAAGGATGATTGTTGTAGACTAACAAGCAAAGACACAAATAATACAAGACGCTCCAAGCAAAACACATATCATGTTGGTGAATAAAAATATAGCTCCAAGTAAATTACCGATGGAAGTGGACGAAAGAGGGGATGCCTTCCGGGGCATCCCCAAGCTTTGACTTTTTTGTGTCCTTGGATTATCTTGGGGGTGCCATGGGCATCCCCAAGCTTAGGCTCTTGCCACTCCTTGTTCCATAATCCATCAAAAGAATTCACCCAAAACTTGAAAACTTCACAACACAAAACTCAACAGAAATCTCGTGAGCTCCGTTAGAGAAAGAAAACAAAAGACAACTTCAAGGTACTGTAATGAACTCATTCTTTATTTATATTGGTGTTAAACCTACTGTATTCCAACTTTTCTATGGTTTATAAACTAATTTACTAGCCATAGATTCATCAAAATAAGCAAACAACACACGACAGAATCTGCCAAAAACAGAACAGTCTGTAGCAATCTATAACTAACGCAAACTTCTAGAACTCTAAAAATTCTACCAAAATAGGAAGTCCTGGACAATTTGTTTATTGATCATCAGCAAAAGAATAAACACAAAATCACGTTCCTGTGATTTATCATAACTAAATTAAATGTGCATAAAGTTTCTGTTTTCAGCAGAATCAAATCAACTATCATCGTAGGTTATCCTATAGGTCCTACTTGGCACAAACACTAATTAAAACATAAAACCACATCCAAACAGAAGGTAGATGGATTATTTATTCCTAAACAGAAGCAAAAACAAAAAACACAAAATAAAATTGGGTTGCCTCCCAACAAGCGCTATCGTTTAACGCCCCTAGCTAGGCATAAAAGCAAGGATAGATCTAGGTATTGCCATCTTTGGTAGGCAATCCATAAGTGGCTCTCACAATAGATTCATATGGTAATTTTATTTTCTTTATAGGAAAGTGTTCCATACCGTTCTTTAAGGGAAATTGTAATCTAATATTCCCTTCCTTCATATCAATAATTGCACCAATCGTTCTAAGGAAAGGTCTACCAAGAATAATAGGACATGAAGGATTGCAATCTATATCAAGAACGATAAAATCTACGGGCACATAATTCCTATTTGCAACAATAAGAACATCATTAATTCTTCCCATAGGTTTTTAATAGTGGAATCCATAAGATGCAAGTTTAGAGAGAAATCATCAAAATCACGAAATCTAGCAAATCACATAAAGTTTTGGGAATAGTAGAGACACTAGCACCCAAATCACACAAAGCATGAAACTCAAAATCTTTAATTTTAATTTTAATAGTGCGTTCCCACTCATCATAGAGTTTTCGAGGGATAGAAACTTTCAACTCAAGTTTTTCTTCATAAGATTGCATCAAGGCATCAACAATATGTTCGATAAAGGCCTTATTTTGACTATAAGCATGAGGAGAATCTAGCACGGATTGCAACAAGGAAATACAACCAATCAAGAGCAATTTTCATAATTAAATTCCTTGAGATCCAAAATAGTGGGTTTAGCAACATCACGGTTTTATTTATTTCAATCCCACTTTCATCAATTTCATCATCAAGATCTAGAAACTCCGAATTCTTAGAATGCCTTCTAGGTAAAGGAAGATAATCTTCAGATTCATCAAGATTCATATTGAAAAACAAAGATTTAATGGGGGGCACATCAATAACTTTTAGATCTTCATCTTGATTTTCATAGGGATTGGAAGAACACGCTTTAATAAAGGCATCTTTGGAAGCACGCATCCTAGCGGTTCTTTCCTTGCACTCATCAATGGAAATTCTCATGGCTTTGAGAGACTCATTGATATCATGCTTAGGAGGAATAGATCTAAGCTTTAAAGAATCAATTTCAAGAGAAATTCTATCAACGTTCCTAGCCAAATCATCAACTTTAAGCAATTTCTCTTCAAGCAAAGCATTAAAATTCTTTTGTCAATTCATAAACTCTTTAACACTACTCTCAAATTCAGAGGGCATCTTATTAAAATTTCCATAAGAGTTATTGTAGGAATTTCCATAATTATTAGAAGGATTACTAGGATAAGGCCTGGGATTAAAATTCCCTCTATAAGCGTTGTTTCCAAAACTATTCCTACCAACAAAATTCACATCCATAGATTCATTATTATTCTCAAGCAAAGAAGATAAAGGCATATCATTGGGATCAAGAGGAGTATTTTTAGGAGCAAACATCTTCATAAGTTCATCCATCTTTTCACTCAAAACATTGATTTCTTCTATAGCATGCACTTTTTACTAGAAGATATTTGATTGTTCCATTGAGAATAATTAGCCATAATATTATCAAGCAATTTGGTAGCATCCCTAACATAATTTCCATAAAAGTGCCTCCATGGCGAATCTAAAAGATTTCTAGAAGCAAAATTCAATCCGTCATAAAAATTTTGTATGATCATCCATAAATTCAAACCATGAGTAGGGCAATTCGAAGCATCAATTTCATTCTTTCCCAAGATTGGGCAACATGCTCATGATCAAGTTGTTTAAAATTCATAATATCGTTCCTAAGAGATGATCTTAGCGGGAGGAAAATACTTAGAGATAAAAGCATCTTTGCACTTGTTCCAAGAATCAATACTATTTTTAGGCAAAGACAAAACCAAACTTTATACGATCTCTAAGTGAAAGCGGAAATAACTTCAATTTGATAATATTGTTATCCATATCTTTCTTCTTTTCATATCACACAAATCAACAAAATTGTTTAGATGAGTAGCGGAATCTTCACTAGGAAGGCCGTGATGATCTGTCATAACAAGATTCAACAAAGCGGTATTGATTTCACAAGACTCAACATCATTAAGAGGAGCAATCGAATTACTAAGAAATCATTATTATTGGTGTTTGAGAAGTCACACAATTTGGTATTATCTTGCGCCATGGCAACAAGTAATCAACACACAAGTAAGCAGAAAAAAGCGGCAAGCGAGAAAGAGAGGAGGAGATTGGGATAGAGAGGCGAATAAAGCGGCAAGGGTGAAGTGGGGAGAGGAAAAGCGAGAGGCAAATGGCAAATAATGTAATCACGAGAGATAGGGATTGTGATGGGTACTTGGTATGGTTGACTTGCTCTTGCGTGAGCCTCCCGACAGCGGCGCGAAATTCTTCTTGCTACCTCTTGAGCCTTTGCGTTGGATTTCCCGAAGAGGAGAGGATGATGCAGCAAAGTAAGCGTAAGTATTTCCCTCAGTTTTTGAGAACCAAGGTATCAATCCGATGGAGACCACGCACAAGTCCTCGTACCTACATAAAGCGATAGCAACTGCAACCAACGCTTAGGGGTTGTCAATCCCTTCACGGTCACTTACGAGAGTGAGATCGATAGAGATAATATTTTTGGTATTTTTGATAGATAGATGCAAAGTAAAAAGTAAAGGCAAATTAAAAACAAAGCAAGTAAATAAAGTGATATAGATTGATATGATGAGAATAGACCCGGGGGGCATAGGTTTCACTAGTGGCTTCTATCAAGAGCATAAGTATTCTCGGTGGGTGAACAAATTCTTGTTGAGCAATTGCGAATTGAGCATAGTTATGAGTATATCTAGGCAATGATCATGTATATAGGCATCACGTCCAAAACAAGTAGATCGAAGCGATTACGCATCTACCACTATTACTCCACTCATCGACCGCTATCCGGCATGCATCTAGAGTATTAAGTAAAAAGAATGCTTGCCGTAAGCAAGATGACATGATGTAGAGGATAAATTCATGCAATATGATAAAAAACATCTTGTTATCCTCGATGGCAACAATACAATCGTGCCTTGCAAATCTTTACATCCTTGAGTAAGGACACGCAAGATTGAACCCAAAGCTAAGCACTTCTCCCATTGCAAGAACTACCAATCTAGTTGTCCAAACCAAAAGATAATTGAAGAGACTTGCAAAGATAACTCAATCATACATAAAAGAATTCAGAGA
>JAHHZJ010002401.1:0-34938 GCA_021437245.1 Aegilops speltoides
TAAGTAGAAACAAAATAAATTAAATAAAGCAAGAAAGAAAACAAAAAAAGTGTTTTCAAATTTGAAAATTAGTAATGGCACTAACAGAAAGTTTATAATTTTCCTAAAACTAGAAGCAAAAAGATTTAAAAATAGAGCAAAAAACAAAAGAAAATAAATAATGCAGAAAACAAAACAAAAAACAACAATAAGTATTTTGTAAGTAGAAACAAAATAAATTAAATAAAGCAAGAAAGAAAACAAAAAAAGTGTTTTCAAATTTGAAAATTAGTAATGGCACTAACAGAAAGTTTATAATTTTCCTAAAACTAGAAGCAAAAGATTTAAAAATAGAGCAAAAACAAAAGAAAATAAATAATGCAGAAAACAAAACAAAAAACAACAATAAGTATTTTGTTGTAAGTAGAAACAAAATAAATTAAATAAAGCAAGAAAAAAATGCCACCTCTTGGGCCATACGGCTGAATCGGCCAGTATCCCTATGGGCAGTTCAGGCCCATGAAGGCCGAGAAGGTCAACAGACAGCGAAGGCAAGTAGGCCCATAAGTCTGCAGTTCAAAGGAGTTCAGAGGGCCGAGGTGGGCTTATAAACCCTGCGCTCCCTCAACTAGCGAGTGGGACTAAACTTTGGCCCAGCAGCAGGCGTGAGGCCTTTGGTCCCGGTTGGAGGCACCAACCGGGACTAAAGACTTTAGTCGGTTGTAGCCACCAGGAATGGCCAGGCACGCAGCCCCGCCCTTTGGGCTGCAGTGAGGCTTTGGTCCCGGTTGGTGGCTCAGCGGGACTAAAATGGCATTAGTCACGGTTGGTGCCACCAACCGGACCATATCTTGTATATTAAGTGGCACTTTGCAGTTTGCAGTTCATCATACATTGCCCCCCAGCCTTGAACGCGCCAGCGCGCCCGAGGCTGCCCAGCGCCGCCCGCCGCTCCCGCGTCGCCGTCGCCGTCGCCATCGCCGCGCCCGTCGTCGTGCCGTCTCCCGAAACCAGCCTTCGCCGTCGTCGCCGCCCGAGCTGCCTTGTCGCCGCCAGAACTCCGCCAGCTCCTTCGTCGCCTGAGCCCCAGCGCCCATCGCCCATCGCCGTCGCCGCGCTTCCAGCGCTCCGCCACAGCAGCAAACGCCCGCGCGCCGCCAGAGCTCTTTTTCATTTTCATTATTTTAGTTTTTCTGTTCATATAATGCATATATATGTGTATGTGTATGTATATATGTTCATATATGTTATGTATATGTTTCATTTTTATTAGTTTTTTTCTGTTCATATAATGCATATATGTATGTGTATGTATATGTTCATATATGTTATGTATATGTTTCATTTTATTAGTTTTTTTCTGTTCATATAATGCATATATGTATGTGTATGTATATATGTTCATATATGTTATGTATATGTTTCATTTTTATTAGTTTTTTCTGTTCATATATGTGTATGTATATATGCGGCTCTGTTCATATGTGGCTATATATATGCAAAGATAGATTTTTAGAAAAGTTCGTTTTTTCTGTTCACAGATTTTTTTGTTGATATTAATTATTGTAGAATATGCAAATGTTGGTATATTCATATGAACAATGCATTAGGCAAAACCTTTGTTTTTTTGGAATTTTCTATTTGAACATTTTTTTAAAACAAGCAATACTAAAAGAATGAGAGGAAAAGGAAAATAAGAAGAGGAAGAAAGGAGAAAAGAGGAGAGGAAGAAGAGGAAATAAATAAGAAGAGGAAAAAGAAGAAAGAAGAGGAGAAGAAGAAAGGAATAGAGGAGAAAGGAGAAATTCTATTTTTCTTCTTCTCCTCTATTCCTTTCTTCTTCTCCTCTTTTTTCTTCTTTTACTTCTTCTTCTTCTTCCTTCTTCCTTCTTCCTCTTTTCTTCCTTTTCTAATTTTTCCTTTCTCGAGGAGAAGAAGAAAAGAAGAGGAGAAGAAGAAAGAAAGGAAAGGAGAAAGAAGAAACTTAAACACGGCCGATACCCCCTCCCGATATGTATATGTATGTCGCGTGGTTGTCGATATAATTAACCCCTCTAGATACAACTGCAGCAGCCCCTCGGCCCTCTCGCTCGACCAAAACTCTCGAGGACACCCAAACCCTAGAGAAAGCGATGTTGAATAATAATTGACATGTTGTCAATATTTGCGAAACTATGGAGCACTCCGGGGCGAAGAAAGCGAAGCGATGTTGGGGAAATAATCGCAAATGGAAGTGATGATGTTGCGTCATTTCTCATCGACACCGTTGGTCGGATGGATGAAGAAGAGGGCTATGATTATGATGGCCGACTCATTAATGCCGGTACAAGAGGAGGACTATGTTCATGATGGCTCCGGTGACACAATGGAGGTACAAACGAAGGAGACCGTGCGAGGCAGTCACGAACCGAGTCCGGCCAGGTATATATATATATTATTAAGCCCGTCTTGACAAGTTAATTGATGCATCCATTGTTTTGGTATATGTACATAATAAATCTGTCGTCTTTCTTCCTTATAATTTCTAGCCCTCCGGATCGAGCACAACTGGTGCGGAGGCGAGCCGAAGAAAAGTTGAGCTCGGATGAAAAGTTTGAGATCATAGAAATCGCGTAACGGCGAACCGATTGAACCAGGACAAAGAAGGCATTTTCGCTCGGTCACGGGGTTCTTGTTAGGGACGAGGATCGATCAGCATCCAGCAATGGTATAAGCCTGCTAAGGATGAAGACGGAGGTGTCTTATGTCAATGATATGCGAAAGAAGATCTTTGGAATGAGCTGAAGGCAAATTTCACCCTACCGGAGGAGGATCCGGAGAAGCAGTTAAAGAGCAATTAATCAAGTCTTGTGCTCTTAAGAAGATGGCTGGCCTAATGAGGAGGTGGAGGAAAGAGCTGAACCAGTTTGTCAAGAAAAAGAGACACGAATTCATCGGCAAATATGAGAAGATCAAAGATCACTGGCCGCATTTGGCCCACATGACATCGGAAAAGAGTAAGAAGATGTCGGAGACAAACAAGAAAAATGCTGCGAAGAAGGCGCTTCACCATCGCCGAGGTCGGTGGCTACCTCAAAGCCCGGCCTAAGTGGTCAAGGCTGAGCATGATCTGCTTGAAAAGGATCGAACCGAGAGAGCGATCGCTGGCAGGCCGTTGCGGACTTGGTTCTTGGGGCTGGCGGAACCTTGGACCCTATAACGAGGCGATGTCGGTGGGCGAACAGCGCAAACACACCGTCAAGAAACTTCGACAATATATTGATCTTTGCTTGCGAGGCGTTCCTTCAAACAGGGAGAAGGGCGAGCTCACAATGGCCCTTAGGAATCGAGCACCACAGACGGACACGAGGCACGGGGCTCGCTTCGTGGAAGGTTGGTTTTCCGGACGGGGGTTACAAAACCCACGAGAGGAGGAAGAAAGTGGAGCATGACCAAATCAGGCGCTGCTTGGAAGGGTAATGGGGCTAGAGGATCGAGAAGAGAGCGAAGCGGCGAGATCGCAACAAGCGACATGCGAAGCTTCCCGAAATACCCGCCATCTCAGTATGACGGCGTTGCTTCCACCGAGCTGCTTCACGGAGCATGTCTTGACGGCCCGACTATCCGTGGATGGTATCACGTCTCAAAATTGCCACATTATGGCGCGATGCATGAATTTGAAGGTCGGCGGCTGTTGGCCAAGTTTATCCTAGTCGACCGGCACAACTTATCACTGCCAGCCGATTCGGAAGGATTTGCTAAGGTGATGGTGGATGAAATAACGGAGGATTTGAGGACCTCGAGCTTGAGCACCCTACCGGTGAAGGGGAGACTAGGCTGGGTTACGCTCAGAAGACTCCATGCCTATGGCGGAAGGAGCTCATCGACCTTCTGGCCCTCCGCCTCCTCCTCCTCATCCGTGAGTGGTCAGGCACTCCGCCTCCTCCGCCTCCTCCTCCGGCCGAGTGGCGTCAGGCACGCATGGCGGCACTCCGCCTCCTCCACCGCCTCCTCCTCCGGCGAGTGAAGATCAGGGCAGCGGGGCACTCCGCCCCTTCTCCGGCGCGTGGCGGCACTCCGCCTCCTCCTTCTCCGCCTCGCCAGGCAAGGCGGAAGAGACCCGCCCCGCCCGGCTGCTCCGATCGTGTAGTCCTTCTCCTCCGCCTCGTAAGCAAGCACGAAGGAAGGCAGGCGCGCAGCCGCTCCGTCTCTCGGCGTCTAGCAGCACAAGAAGAGAGAGCAATCAGATCGGTCCACCTCTAAAGCCTGTAGAGAAGTTACCGTATGAGAGGAGCAAGGAGGAAAGCGATACGATCGTGCGGACCCAAGTGAAGGAGTTCTTTGAAGGGGTTAAAGCAAAGATACATCCACCTCCGGAGGAGAAGGTCGATCCGGTGAAAGCAAAGCGCCTCTCAATGCCACGAGGAAACCACCAAAGTCTCCGCCGAGAACCAACTATAGGCGCATTCTGAGCAGACATATCTCCAAGGCGGTCGAGAACTACTATCATGATAAAGGTTAAAGAACAACGGGCAAAGGGAAAAAAATTGCCTTCGGCGAACAAGCACAGTCGTGCCCCGCTGAATGTGTCTAATCCTCCGGGGCGGTGGCGGTTATGGCAATCTTGAAGATTACACGGACGATGCACTTCCTGATTTCATGGAGGTGGACTTATTCAGATCTGATGCAGGAAGCCTCTCGTCAAAGATGAAAAGTCTCGACAACAATGATCGAAGATTCCACAGTTGGTACATGAAAACCTGCAAAGAGTCGGGGGACGAACACTTTGTATCTGAATATTAAAGAGAGCACGACCTCGTTTCAAATGATCATTGTCTATTCCATTTGAGGAGTTCTTGAGTTCTTCAATCAAAAGGCCCTCGATAAATTAATGGTCTTTTGCTACTGCTGTAAGTACTATTTCATCATTAGTCTTTATATATAGCTCGGCTCTTTCATTGCATGTATTTATAATTAATTATCCTCAATATATTATGCAGATTGAAGATCGTCAGTGCAAAAAAATGAAATCTATGATATTGGGTTCATTAACACAAATATCATAGATGTTTTCTGGTTGAAAAGCACGCCGAAGGGCCGAGGACAACTTGCTACAATCATTGATCACAAATCAAAACAAAGATACCATACTCTTTCCTTACCACGGCCCGTGAGTATTCTTGTCGTGTGCATATTCGGTTTTCCTTATTACTCGGCGAGGTTAATGTAATTGATAAGTTATGCTTAGTGTAGGTACCACTATATTCTTGGAGATTAAGCTTGGCGTGGACTAGTAACCGTCTTAGACTCGAGACGGAAAGATCAACACATATGCGGACATGACTGAAATGCTCGACAAGTAAGTTCAATCGATCATTATCGCACCATATCGGCAACTTTTGTTCATTTCTTGATATCTCAAGTAATAACAAATATTTTCTTTGTCTTGCAGGGTTTGAAACAGTTCACGCACAAGCTCGGGACTGCCGAAGGAGCTGCGATATACATACCAAAGTAAGTACTCTGGCGCATCTCCCGTTGATTCTATAGCTATACTTTCATCAATGCCATTTATATAATGCTTCATTATCAGTTTGATTGACCTCTATTTCTCGTAAAGTGCTTGTGGCAGGAGGAAGGAATGATTTCATGGATACTACGTTATGCGAGTTCATCCACAGCGACATTGAAAAACAAGCGGGGCTACTCTAGAAGACAATATGAAGTGCGTAAGCAATAATATTCGCAATTTCATTTTATTACACCATCATTTCTGTTGAGTTTCATTCATATATATGTATTAATTAACCCCTTCTTCAAATTAATTAGACTTGGCGAGATGCGGATGAACTCCTACCACCAGACCGCATGAAAGCAATTCAAGAGGAATTGGCGATTCTTTCTTGAACACGTCATCAGTAAAGCGGAGAATACCATGTGGAACTTGAATTCAAATGCTAGTGGTTTGTAATTAAGAGATCTTATATAGATTGTACATGTATGTAGCCAGTAAAACTTGTTGTTCGACCAATCTCGTAGAAGGAGTCGATCGATCACTTCTCTCGGTATGCATGACGAACTTCTGTACTGAATGGTTCTCTCGATCACTTATGTATATTTACTCGTGGCGTCGAGCAACACGGACATAATTAAGAGAGGACACTTCTCTCTATTAATTAGCTAGCTAACGAAACACCTAAATTAACCCCCAAAACCCCCAACCCCCTCCTTTCAAAAAACAAAAACCAGGGCTGGAATGCAGAACGTGGGCGCCTTTTGGTCGGGTTGGAGCCAACCGGGACCAAAGGCCTGACTGAGCTCGGCGCACGAGGCCACGTGGAGGCTCATTGGTCCCTTAGGTGTTTGAACCGGGACTAATGGGTTGAGTATAATAACGACCCATTAGTCGGTTCCCGAACCGGACTAAAACCTACTGACCGGGACTGATTGGTGGTTTTCTACTAGTTGAGAAGATGTGCTCATATCCATTGAGTAGGCGTTTCTAATACTTGTCATCATTATCAATCTTATCTATGTGCACAACTGTATATATTATGTACTTAAATGACATCTCAGGTTATGACAAGTGATTACATACATAATTGTGCGGAAATATTATTTGAAGCTTGTTCAGTGTGCCAATTTTGGCTACATAACTGTACTGAAATATTATTGAAACCTTGTTCTGTTGAACAGTGTGCCATTTTGGCTACATAACTGTACTAAAATATTATTGAAACCTTCTTCAGTGTGCCAATATTAGCTACGTATACAACACAATATTGACATTAAAATTATGCATCAATACATAGCTAAGCGTAGCCATTGTTGAAATTTTGCCCGCAGGATCAATCACATCAAATCACGATGAACACGCATACGCAAAACTTTGTGGCCAAGGAACGCGTCGTACCCGTATTTTCTTTATTCCTCTCAATATTTTCCACGGTGTTAAAAGCCATGGCCTGCCCATTTATATATATACACGCAGGGACCAGCCGACGAACAACCTAAACATACAGCTAACCAATCCTACTAAGACTCCTACTAAAACCTAGACGGACTACTAGCGTACTAACTCAGCCAAAACTGACTACTAGGACTCAATATGGACACGTACTGCTAATCCTAACCAAACTAACATGGACATAGCCAAGACTTCCTAACGTACAAGAACCAGCCTAATCACCGCGCCACACCGATCAGGTTTAGCCTAGACCTAGTCTACTTTAGACTCCATCTCAACCAGCTAGCTAGACTAGTACGAACATGTACTAATTAAACTACTCAAGATTACTGCTAACAATCTCCCTCTAATCTTGACATGTCATCTTCTTGTACTTCCTCTAGTCTTGACTCGCTGAAGATCCGCATCTTGTCGACTCATCGACACAACCGTCATATCCATTACCTGAGTATGACCCGCTTGGAAACATAGAACCTCCTTGCTCTACAATGTTGTGTCACCGCCATTGCTTGGCCGCTGCCTTGCACGGTCCGCACCATACTCCTTGTATTTGCTTGCAGATCAACTCTCCACTGTCGCACCTCCTCGCTTACGATGGCCGCCTACCATCATCCGCCTTCATCATCACACCGAATCCACACGCCACAACCAGGGCGCTCCACAGGACATGGACGACTCCGGAACACCGCCCTTCCACTTGCAATGAATCATCACCAAGCGAGCACTTGGACGATGATGACTCACCACGAACGCAGCGGCGAACGTGCAAACTCGCACGCCTCCTTGTTCATCCGACTCCCGGACGAGCGATCTTGATGAGCCCACACCGCACCTCGGCACCACCTCTCCCATCAACGACCTCCTTCCGCCACCATGCTGGCGACAGCCCGCCTCCTCCTTGTTGCTCCATGACAGCGATCCCTTGATCCTCTGCGCCGCTGCACCACCCAGCGGCATTGCCCGCCCAGGCGCTAGTCAGGTCGCCACCTCGGGCAAGCGCAGCTTCAAATTGACCTTGCTCGATACCAATTGTTGGATTTTGCCCGAGGATCAATCACATCAAATCACGATGAACACGCCATACGCAAAACTTTGTGGCCAAGGGCACGTGTCGTACCGTATTTTCTTTATTCCTCTCAATATTTTCCATGGTGTTAAAAGCCATGGCCTGCCCGTATATATATATACGCAGGGACCAACGTCCAAACAACCTAAACTTACACGGCTAACCAATCCTACTAAGACTCCTACTAAAAACCTAGACGGACTACTAGGCGTACTACCTCAGCCAAAACTACTACTACTAGGACTCAATATGGGCGCATCTTGCTAATCCTAACCAAACTAACATGGACATAGCCAAGACTTCCTAACGTCTGAGAACCGACCTAATCACCGCCACACCGATCAGGATTAGCCTAGACCTAGTCTACTTTAGACTCCATCTCAACCAGCTAGCTAGACTAAATGCGGACATGTACTAATTAAACAACTCAAGATTACTGCTAACAATCTCCCTCTAATCTTGACATGTCATCTTCTTGTACTTCCTCGGTCTTGACTTGCTGAAGATCCGCATCTTGTCGACTCATCGACACAACCGTCATATCCGTACCCTGAGTATGACCCGCTTTGAAACATGCAGAACCTCCTTGCTCTACAATGTTGTGTCACCGCCATTGCTTGGCAGCTGCCTTGCACAGTCCGCACCATACTCCTTGTATTTGCTTGCAGTAGATCAACTCTCCACTGGTCGCACCTCCTCGCTTTCGATGGCTTCGCCTACCATCGTCCGCCTTCGTCATCACACGAATCCACATGCCACAACCAGGCGCTCCATGAGGACATGGACATGACTCACGGAACACCGTGCATACCGCTTCCACTTGCAATGAATCATCACCAAGACGAGCACTTGGACACGATGGACTCACAGGCCGCAACGACTGAGCGTGCAAAATCGCCGCCTCCTTGTTCATCCGACTCCCGGACGACGATCTTGATGAGCCCCAGCACCGCACTCGGCACCACCTCTCCCATCAACGACCTCCTTCCGCCACCATGCGGCGATAGTCTGCCGCCTCCCTCCTTGTCCCGCTCCGCGAGACGATCCCTTGATCCTCTGCGATCTGCACCACCCAGCTTCATTGCCCGCCCGAGGCGCTAGTCAGGTTGCCACCTCGGGGCAAGCGCAGCTTAAATTGACCTTGCTCGATACCAATTGTTGGAATTTTGCCCGCAGGATCAATCACATCAAATCACGATGAACACGCCGCGCAAAACTTTGTGGCCAAGGCACGTGTCGTACCGTATTTTCTTTATTCCTCTCAATATTTTCCACGGTGTTAAAAGCCGGCCTGCCCGTGTATATATACGCAGGGACCAGCCGACCAAACAACCTAGACTTACGGCTAACCAATCCTACTAAGACTCCTAAAAACCTAGACGGACTACTAGGCGTACTAACTCAGCCAAAACTGACTACTACTAGGACTCAATATGGACACGTACTGCTAATCCTAACCAAACTAACATGGACACAGCCAAGACTTCCTAACGTACAGAACCGGCCTAATCACCGGCCACACCGATCAGGATTAGCCTATACCTAGTCTACTTTAGACTCCAACTCAACCAGCTAGCTAGACTAGTACGGACATGTACTAATTAAACTACTCAAGATTAGCACCTCACAAACTTTCCAATATAGCCATTGTCATGTCCAACCATACTCTGTTATGTCTCAGAACATGTTGCTGCACCTCCTTTCCGCATTATCAATTATATTTGTAGTCTGGACCTCGTCCTACCATTATAATTTATTGATATGGATTCATCAAATTGTCGAATTCCTGATCCGACTGGACGGACACGATGTGCTAGGAGGCTGACAAAGCACCAGATTGTCCCTGCAAGACGCATGCAGAAATCCCAGTAACAGAATACAAAACGACACTAGATTGCTTTAGAGTTGTGCTAAAAGGTGTCACAAGCTAAATGTCAGTCAGTCTAAACAGTATGGTAGTAATGCGTAAAAAGCCATAACTATGCATGTCAGTCCAAATAGCTCGATGTAGATCAGAACTTATAAAGCATGATCAATAAAATGATGAACAAGAAACATTCCTCAGCACTTCTTCAAGCTATGCTTACCTTATAAAGTGACAAATGGAAGACTGCATTGAATTCGACCCGCCAAGAGAAAAGAGAATAATTGTTGTTATACTCAAAGGCCTGCTGCTACTGATTCTTCTTACCTAGTACTAATGAAAAAATAGCGGCTACAGCAAAATAGCCGACCTCAAAATACGCTATTAGTGTGCTATATCATGCTACAGCGTGCTATTAGCGAGACATTGTACACTAATATATTTAGCGAACAATTCTCAATAAGCTGTAGCGTGCTATTAGCGATAACATAGCACACTCAATTCACATATGACACACTAGCGTGCTGCCGTGGATAGTGTAGACTTTGCAGCAGTTGATTGGATGACATTGAAGGATCAAACAGACTTCTGAAGTTTCACTAAAAAACACCTTTGAAACATAGAGATCCATCAAATAAGATGGTTTTATCAGGAAGAATAAAACTAATTATTTAGGAACCTAGTTAGGAACAATGTATGAGTATGTAGAATGCCACACATTTTACCCTTTCTCGAAAGGATGAGAACCCCACCTCTCCATCCAGTCGATAAAAATCACATCATTCCGGCAATTCCACACAACCCAAATTAATGCGCGCACGACTCGAATATGCACCGCTGTTTTAGGCTCATCTACATCTAATCACGTCCCAAATAGTGTGGTAGTACTGTTAGGAGGACTGACGTTAAAAGCCACATGTACATTGTGCCATACACATCGACCAGTACACCCCTGTATTGTCAAAGGATAGAAAGATACAGTACTTCGGTGGTATGGCACCTCTCAATCCTAGCTAAGATGTGTGTGTCTGTGTGTGTGAGGGGGGGATGTTTAATAGCAGCAGAAAAGATTCCATCCCCAGCTAGCACAAAATGGATCAGCTGTCGAGGTAGTGTTATATGATTTGATTTATCGCAACAATTACATAGGGGGTAGAACAACATATCAAGAAAAGCTCAATCCTAAATAGACCTGTGTGTTTGGCTGGTAGAGGCCGAGGGTGCTTGTTGAGATACATAATGTGGAACTGAGTGAGGTCGGTGAGATATAATGCAAACTCATCATTGAGACTTGCACATAAAATGTTGAGATGAGTAATGATGTTCCTAGTAGTGTCGTACTCCAACTGCTGCTGTCGAGATATTAAGTGTGTCCTTAGATTAAAGTTTTCTTGTCACCGCGGGACCACCTCGATACAGCAAAGTCCCGACCACTGAGATGTTGCATTCCATCCCGCTTTGGCCTGCTCGGTGGTTTCTCCAACAGAACCTACTTCCGTGAATGGCTACTCGAAGGTCTGTGTGACAATACCAACGTTGCCATCACCGCTTGATGCTTCTTCCTTCTAGTGCCCGTGCTGCAATGAAGGAAGAGTTTCACGCTTCAAGAAAACCCGTTGACCCTCGTGCCATTCCCGTGATGCAAACATCGTCACGCACAAGTGGGTTTTCGCATAAGCCAAACCGAAGCTTCCTTGTCGCAGGGAGGCACAAGCGGACTGCTCCGCTCAAATAACACTTTGGCGTTCCATCTGGTCCCAAGTCGCGTCGAATACCTCGTCGTTGTTGCAGGGCGACCCATGGCGCCGGAGTGAACATTTAAAACCTTAAGGTTGTAGAGTTCGTCTAAATGAACCCTCACCACTAAATCCCTGAAATCTATAGCCTGTACTCACTGATCCCGGACGATGAGCTGAAGCTTGCTGATGGTCGCCCGAAGACGTGGACTGGCTTGGACTGCCACATTTCGGCTTGTGTTTGTGTAATTTGTGTTTGAAACGATGATGCGAAGGAAGGCACGCACGTGCGTCCTATATCTATATCATTTTATGTACGCTCGATCTGGCTTGGCCAATGCACCCTACCTGAGTATCTCAAACTAAATGCTGTTATCAAAAACAAAAATCTGCTCTACTCCCATCTAACTTATTATGTGCTTTGCTCAAATACAATTGAAACAGTCCTATGCTACATGGCCCAAAACTAGGTGATTTGTTCACTTTGCTTTGAGATTGGGAGACATGCATGTTGTTGGGCCATAACTTCTAACACGAAACAAAATATGAAGGGCCACCAAACAGATGATAATAACATGAAAGTGCAGCGCTCAAGTGGTTTAAATCGAGCAAAGAAAAATCACAAAAGTAGATGAAAGGCAAAGAACAAAAAGGATAATGAAGGCAGCGACCACGTAGAACACATGCCTGAAGAAGTCCATGCCTCTCAATATGACAAGCGAGCGCCCACTGTGAAGCAAAGCTAAATGGAATAGTAATCCGGTCACCCTAAACACATAGCACATTCTCCAAATGATGTATAAACTGGAGCATGGCGTGACATCGAGCAGGCCTCTTACTTCTAGATATTTTGACACATGGGAGTGCGGTATGATCCTGAGGCCTCTCATTTCCAGATAGTATAAATGATGTTGAGCTTCAACTCAGAAGATTATGACAGAACATCTATCATCTCTTTCCCAGCTAGCTAGTTGCGGGTTCAATGAGTATCCATGAGGAGAGGATGATATTTTGAGCTTTTATATGTAGGGTGGAACTGAACATGGTGGGTGGAAATCCTATCTCAAATGAATGAAAGCTGCACATTACATGAGGAACTGAATGGATCAACTAAATCAAATACAACTACCATTCAGATGGGAAATGAAATGGTTGATCGATGATGCATACTATACATATCAGTGGGCCAGATGACCGTATATATTTTCTAATGAGTGTTCTCGACAAAAGCTCTTTTAAGATGCTTAGCGAACTAGAAGAAAAACTACAACTAAATCTAAGACATTGATTGATAGTGGCCTGATAACTTGTTCAAGAGTATTAACATTATACCAACATGAAAATTAGCAGCCCGTATAAAAACAAGGCTCACCCTATAAAATTCTTGGCCAAGTGAAAGAAACAAATTTCTTTTACAATGAATGCAACGGGTTCGAGAAGGTAACAAAGGATCGTCTATGCAACACACTAAGTTGTGGCGCTGCAAAAAAAAAAACACTAAGTTTTGGCACATGGAGCCACAGAACTATCTAGGAGTATTCATTGAGCAAAGCACCCACCGCGTGAATGTTGCACGATGCTTCATCGTGCATCTGATAAAAAAGCACCAAACAATGTTTGCGTAGTTTTAGCGGCAAGAAATTTTCTTGGCACAACCCATTCCAGGCATGACCAAATACTGATCTGCCACAGACCAGTCTAGATCTCAACCCCAGTGAAACAATTATTGGATTAGAGGAAGAGGAGATAATAATATGAGGGCGACCAAAACCATTCTTTGTTCTGAAAGAATATACCACACTTGTGGCAGTAAGCGAGAAGAATGAGCTGATCAGAAGAATAAAAATGAGTCAACACCGAAATGAAATGTGATCAACACATGATAGACAATAACAAATGTGAATGACATGTCAGCGAGCACTTGCTGCATAAAGGAATATTATCAGGGAGCACAAAAGAGCAGCAAATACAGTGATGTTCTGAAACATACCAATCTCTGATGAACACTCTTTGACACAACATTGCAGCACCGTTGAAAACTAATGCAACAGCAGTGCTAGGATTCCATGTACGCTCAAACCTTAGCTGATGGCTCTAGGAAAAGCTTAGCCAATAGCAGGACAACTGCATACACAGCTGACATGACTTATAGTAGGTTTTAATAAGATATATAAAACACCTAAGACCTAAACATGCCAAACCAACGGGTTTCATGTGGCGAACATATATGTCGTCAAAAACCAAAGGGCGGCTAGGCAAGTGACCTGGACAAACAAAAGTGCAGTTTGGTCGCCATCCTTGCAGTCCAAACCAGCACTCTGACACAAAATAAGACCCCATAATGCAGATTAAAGCCTGCTAAATAGATGAATGAGGAACCACTGTTGTTAGATGCAATACAATACAATCATATAAATTTTCGGTAACTAGTAGAAGTTATATGGTCAAAAGTTGAGTGTACAGTTTGGCTCAAATGCTTAACGTAAAAAATGTGCAGAATTGCACGGACCTTTTTAAATAATTTAACCGAGCAACCATGTGATTTCACTTCATGAGACGACATACTACTGGGCCTAATTGTCACAAGGACATTTGAATGCATAGATAACTGTTACAACTGATAATATGTTGGTTGCCATTTGAAACAAAACTGGTGATAAGGTCAATGTGAACATGGTGTTGGAAATACAGCCAATTTTACCTAATTTTACTACAAGCAACATCGACATTCGACAGTATGATTGGACGACCTAATTGGCAAGAGCAGCATAACATATATTTAAACGTGCCACTTGCTGCACAGATCATTACATTCTCTCTTTAATCCTACCAGACATCATGAATTAGGTGACTTTACTAAAATCACAACACCAAAACTCAATTTTGAAATGCTACCTCATGCTCGCTATGGGTCTAACCAACCAAAAACATAACATTTAGTAGGAATCCACTACACATGATCGAAACTGCAGAACCCAACAATATTCAACAATAGATGGTTAGAAGTACGGTTTTGATAAATGGCACTTCCTGCTATAAATGTCAAGACACTATATTTAATCTTATCAGGAAGAAACTTGTTCAAGCAATTGTTGGGAGCATTCTCCTTAAATTAAGATGAACTGTAAGTTTTTTATGTACAAGGAGCACTGCAGTAGGAAGATGCTAATCATGCAATCAATCATGAAGGAAATAAGAATTGAATGCGAGGTGAAAGACCAGAAATATAGAAAATAGTTATTAATGAACAAGGAATCCATCTATCTTATGGGAAATAGGCAGTAACATTTCAAAAGCGATGCTGCTGCTTTCTTTTATCTGTATGATACTAGAGACATCAATTAAGCAAGGTAAGTAACAAATACTTCTTTTTTCTGAGATTAGCAACTAGAATATCACCCAAGGACCAATAAGTCTAAGAGCTTATAAGGATTATAATGGGCAGAATATATCTTGGTTGCAGCAGCATTAAGGACTGTACGCTCAAGTAAAAAGAATCATAAAGCATAGTAGCATGAAACAAACACCTATGTCACATTGCAATGCAAAATGCAAAAGGAAAAGACTAAGAGCAAGCTTACCGCACTAAATTGTTGGACAGGTGCTCTTAAGTAAGTCATGTCCGCAATCCCACAGAACCGCTCAAGCTGGAGAGTCTGAAGATTCAATGAAAAACAATCTGTTTCTTTACCCTCTGCCAAAGGTGATGTCAAGAGCAGGTCTCTTGGAATACCTTGCAGGAGCAGGTATCCCCAGCTTCACCCACGATTCTATAGTGCCGTCGATAAAGGCAAGGAGATCATCGCCTTTGCTTGCACGAGTTTCGCGGTCCCCATCATTTCGCAGTATGCCATACAAAAGGTGAAAGACTACACCACCTTGTTTCTCATCAAAATCGTCGAAGATAAACATCCCAAGTCTTACTTTAGCTCCCTCCACAAAGGTCATCTCATACTCTTCGGGGGGCTCAATGGGTAGGTTGACAATAGAGAACTCCATCCTGTCTGTGTCGAGCATGAGCAATTTGTTCCCGGAAAAATTCCGACAAAGGATCGACGGCAATAGTAGCGCCTTGAGGCCCAATATATCTCAGATCCGGAATCAAATGCAATAGTACGCCATTGTCCGGCACCTCGAGAGAAGACGAAGAGAACCAGCTTGGTTTTGCATCACGCCAAGCACATCACTCTGAAGGATACACCGTCGTCCTCATCCTCGGCAGGAGGCGCAAGGAAGTAATCCACATCCGTGATATCTGGCTCAAGGACTAATGCAGTTAGGTCGTCAGGGATGATAGGCAGCACAAGGTAGAGACGAAACTATGGGTCGCAGACGGCGAAGTCCTTAGTAATTCCCTGCCGCCCCAAGGGTAGGTTCTTCTTCCTCGGGGATGCCAGCGAGGAGGACGCGGCCGTCATGAACGTTGGTTATACCCACCGCTCGCGGGATGGGAGGAAGGAGCACTAGAAGTCGGCCCCGGCGTCGGCGTAGGCGCGGGCGGGCAGCGGAGGGTGGGGCGGCTGGGCAGGTATAAACGGGAGGTCGAGGATACCTAGGGGCGGCGGGTGGAGAGCACGGAAACGGCGGCGGAAGGCGTGGCAGGCCACCACGCGGCGGAAGGAGACGCAGGCCATGGAGGCGCGGGCGAGGTCTGCGGCCGTGGGGAGCCGGAGGAAGATCTCCTCGAGGAGCTCGTCGAGGATTGGCTGCTCCGGCGGCACGGCCTGTTGGAGCGATGACTGCTCCGGCGGCCGCATTGGGGGTGGAGGACTGAGATTGGGGATTTGGGGTTTGAGGGATGGCTAAGTAGAAACAAAATAAATTAAATAAAGCAAGAAAGAAAACAAAAAAAGTGTTTTCAAATTTGAAAATTAGTAATGGCACTAACAGAAAGTTTATAATTTTCCTAAAACTAGAAGCAAAAAGATTTAAAAATAGAGCAAAAAACAAAAGAAAATAAATAATGCAGAAAACAAAACAAAAAACAACAATAAGTATTTTGTAAGTAGAAACAAAATAAATTAAATAAAGCAAGAAAGAAAACAAAAAAAGTGTTTTCAAATTTGAAAATTAGTAATGGCACTAACAGAAAGTTTATAATTTTCCTAAAACTAGAAGCAAAAGATTTAAAAATAGAGCAAAAACAAAAGAAAATAAATAATGCAGAAAACAAAACAAAAAACAACAATAAGTATTTTGTTGTAAGTAGAAACAAAATAAATTAAATAAAGCAAGAAAAAAATGCCACCTCTTGGGCCATACGGCTGAATCGGCCAGTATCCCTATGGGCAGTTCAGGCCCATGAAGGCCGAGAAGGTCAACAGACAGCGAAGGCAAGTAGGCCCATAAGTCTGCAGTTCAAAGGAGTTCAGAGGGCCGAGGTGGGCTTATAAACCCTGCGCTCCCTCAACTAGCGAGTGGGACTAAACTTTGGCCCAGCAGCAGGCGTGAGGCCTTTGGTCCCGGTTGGAGGCACCAACCGGGACTAAAGACTTTAGTCGGTTGTAGCCACCAGGAATGGCCAGGCACGCAGCCCCGCCCTTTGGGCTGCAGTGAGGCTTTGGTCCCGGTTGGTGGCTCAGCGGGACTAAAATGGCATTAGTCACGGTTGGTGCCACCAACCGGACCATATCTTGTATATTAAGTGGCACTTTGCAGTTTGCAGTTCATCATACATTGCCCCCCAGCCTTGAACGCGCCAGCGCGCCCGAGGCTGCCCAGCGCCGCCCGCCGCTCCCGCGTCGCCGTCGCCGTCGCCATCGCCGCGCCCGTCGTCGTGCCGTCTCCCGAAACCAGCCTTCGCCGTCGTCGCCGCCCGAGCTGCCTTGTCGCCGCCAGAACTCCGCCAGCTCCTTCGTCGCCTGAGCCCCAGCGCCCATCGCCCATCGCCGTCGCCGCGCTTCCAGCGCTCCGCCACAGCAGCAAACGCCCGCGCGCCGCCAGAGCTCTTTTTCATTTTCATTATTTTAGTTTTTCTGTTCATATAATGCATATATATGTGTATGTGTATGTATATATGTTCATATATGTTATGTATATGTTTCATTTTTATTAGTTTTTTTCTGTTCATATAATGCATATATGTATGTGTATGTATATGTTCATATATGTTATGTATATGTTTCATTTTATTAGTTTTTTTCTGTTCATATAATGCATATATGTATGTGTATGTATATATGTTCATATATGTTATGTATATGTTTCATTTTTATTAGTTTTTTCTGTTCATATATGTGTATGTATATATGCGGCTCTGTTCATATGTGGCTATATATATGCAAAGATAGATTTTTAGAAAAGTTCGTTTTTTCTGTTCACAGATTTTTTTGTTGATATTAATTATTGTAGAATATGCAAATGTTGGTATATTCATATGAACAATGCATTAGGCAAAACCTTTGTTTTTTTGGAATTTTCTATTTGAACATTTTTTTAAAACAAGCAATACTAAAAGAATGAGAGGAAAAGGAAAATAAGAAGAGGAAGAAAGGAGAAAAGAGGAGAGGAAGAAGAGGAAATAAATAAGAAGAGGAAAAAGAAGAAAGAAGAGGAGAAGAAGAAAGGAATAGAGGAGAAAGGAGAAATTCTATTTTTCTTCTTCTCCTCTATTCCTTTCTTCTTCTCCTCTTTTTTCTTCTTTTACTTCTTCTTCTTCTTCCTTCTTCCTTCTTCCTCTTTTCTTCCTTTTCTAATTTTTCCTTTCTCGAGGAGAAGAAGAAAAGAAGAGGAGAAGAAGAAAGAAAGGAAAGGAGAAAGAAGAAACTTAAACACGGCCGATACCCCCTCCCGATATGTATATGTATGTCGCGTGGTTGTCGATATAATTAACCCCTCTAGATACAACTGCAGCAGCCCCTCGGCCCTCTCGCTCGACCAAAACTCTCGAGGACACCCAAACCCTAGAGAAAGCGATGTTGAATAATAATTGACATGTTGTCAATATTTGCGAAACTATGGAGCACTCCGGGGCGAAGAAAGCGAAGCGATGTTGGGGAAATAATCGCAAATGGAAGTGATGATGTTGCGTCATTTCTCATCGACACCGTTGGTCGGATGGATGAAGAAGAGGGCTATGATTATGATGGCCGACTCATTAATGCCGGTACAAGAGGAGGACTATGTTCATGATGGCTCCGGTGACACAATGGAGGTACAAACGAAGGAGACCGTGCGAGGCAGTCACGAACCGAGTCCGGCCAGGTATATATATATATTATTAAGCCCGTCTTGACAAGTTAATTGATGCATCCATTGTTTTGGTATATGTACATAATAAATCTGTCGTCTTTCTTCCTTATAATTTCTAGCCCTCCGGATCGAGCACAACTGGTGCGGAGGCGAGCCGAAGAAAAGTTGAGCTCGGATGAAAAGTTTGAGATCATAGAAATCGCGTAACGGCGAACCGATTGAACCAGGACAAAGAAGGCATTTTCGCTCGGTCACGGGGTTCTTGTTAGGGACGAGGATCGATCAGCATCCAGCAATGGTATAAGCCTGCTAAGGATGAAGACGGAGGTGTCTTATGTCAATGATATGCGAAAGAAGATCTTTGGAATGAGCTGAAGGCAAATTTCACCCTACCGGAGGAGGATCCGGAGAAGCAGTTAAAGAGCAATTAATCAAGTCTTGTGCTCTTAAGAAGATGGCTGGCCTAATGAGGAGGTGGAGGAAAGAGCTGAACCAGTTTGTCAAGAAAAAGAGACACGAATTCATCGGCAAATATGAGAAGATCAAAGATCACTGGCCGCATTTGGCCCACATGACATCGGAAAAGAGTAAGAAGATGTCGGAGACAAACAAGAAAAATGCTGCGAAGAAGGCGCTTCACCATCGCCGAGGTCGGTGGCTACCTCAAAGCCCGGCCTAAGTGGTCAAGGCTGAGCATGATCTGCTTGAAAAGGATCGAACCGAGAGAGCGATCGCTGGCAGGCCGTTGCGGACTTGGTTCTTGGGGCTGGCGGAACCTTGGACCCTATAACGAGGCGATGTCGGTGGGCGAACAGCGCAAACACACCGTCAAGAAACTTCGACAATATATTGATCTTTGCTTGCGAGGCGTTCCTTCAAACAGGGAGAAGGGCGAGCTCACAATGGCCCTTAGGAATCGAGCACCACAGACGGACACGAGGCACGGGGCTCGCTTCGTGGAAGGTTGGTTTTCCGGACGGGGGTTACAAAACCCACGAGAGGAGGAAGAAAGTGGAGCATGACCAAATCAGGCGCTGCTTGGAAGGGTAATGGGGCTAGAGGATCGAGAAGAGAGCGAAGCGGCGAGATCGCAACAAGCGACATGCGAAGCTTCCCGAAATACCCGCCATCTCAGTATGACGGCGTTGCTTCCACCGAGCTGCTTCACGGAGCATGTCTTGACGGCCCGACTATCCGTGGATGGTATCACGTCTCAAAATTGCCACATTATGGCGCGATGCATGAATTTGAAGGTCGGCGGCTGTTGGCCAAGTTTATCCTAGTCGACCGGCACAACTTATCACTGCCAGCCGATTCGGAAGGATTTGCTAAGGTGATGGTGGATGAAATAACGGAGGATTTGAGGACCTCGAGCTTGAGCACCCTACCGGTGAAGGGGAGACTAGGCTGGGTTACGCTCAGAAGACTCCATGCCTATGGCGGAAGGAGCTCATCGACCTTCTGGCCCTCCGCCTCCTCCTCCTCATCCGTGAGTGGTCAGGCACTCCGCCTCCTCCGCCTCCTCCTCCGGCCGAGTGGCGTCAGGCACGCATGGCGGCACTCCGCCTCCTCCACCGCCTCCTCCTCCGGCGAGTGAAGATCAGGGCAGCGGGGCACTCCGCCCCTTCTCCGGCGCGTGGCGGCACTCCGCCTCCTCCTTCTCCGCCTCGCCAGGCAAGGCGGAAGAGACCCGCCCCGCCCGGCTGCTCCGATCGTGTAGTCCTTCTCCTCCGCCTCGTAAGCAAGCACGAAGGAAGGCAGGCGCGCAGCCGCTCCGTCTCTCGGCGTCTAGCAGCACAAGAAGAGAGAGCAATCAGATCGGTCCACCTCTAAAGCCTGTAGAGAAGTTACCGTATGAGAGGAGCAAGGAGGAAAGCGATACGATCGTGCGGACCCAAGTGAAGGAGTTCTTTGAAGGGGTTAAAGCAAAGATACATCCACCTCCGGAGGAGAAGGTCGATCCGGTGAAAGCAAAGCGCCTCTCAATGCCACGAGGAAACCACCAAAGTCTCCGCCGAGAACCAACTATAGGCGCATTCTGAGCAGACATATCTCCAAGGCGGTCGAGAACTACTATCATGATAAAGGTTAAAGAACAACGGGCAAAGGGAAAAAAATTGCCTTCGGCGAACAAGCACAGTCGTGCCCCGCTGAATGTGTCTAATCCTCCGGGGCGG
This sequence comes from Aegilops speltoides, assembly GCA_021437245.1. Lineage (NCBI taxonomy): Eukaryota > Viridiplantae > Streptophyta > Magnoliopsida > Poales > Poaceae > Aegilops > Aegilops speltoides. Next base: position 20,960 of record JAHHZJ010002401.1, read on the forward strand.
TGGCGGTTATGGCAATCTTGAAGATTACACGGACGATGCACTTCCTGATTTCATGGAGGTGGACTTATTCAGATCTGATGCAGGAAGCCTCTCGTCAAAGATGAAAAGTCTCGACAACAATGATCGAAGATTCCACAGTTGGTACATGAAAACCTGCAAAGAGTCGGGGGACGAACACTTTGTATCTGAATATTAAAGAGAGCACGACCTCGTTTCAAATGATCATTGTCTATTCCATTTGAGGAGTTCTTGAGTTCTTCAATCAAAAGGCCCTCGATAAATTAATGGTCTTTTGCTACTGCTGTAAGTACTATTTCATCATTAGTCTTTATATATAGCTCGGCTCTTTCATTGCATGTATTTATAATTAATTATCCTCAATATATTATGCAGATTGAAGATCGTCAGTGCAAAAAAATGAAATCTATGATATTGGGTTCATTAACACAAATATCATAGATGTTTTCTGGTTGAAAAGCACGCCGAAGGGCCGAGGACAACTTGCTACAATCATTGATCACAAATCAAAACAAAGATACCATACTCTTTCCTTACCACGGCCCGTGAGTATTCTTGTCGTGTGCATATTCGGTTTTCCTTATTACTCGGCGAGGTTAATGTAATTGATAAGTTATGCTTAGTGTAGGTACCACTATATTCTTGGAGATTAAGCTTGGCGTGGACTAGTAACCGTCTTAGACTCGAGACGGAAAGATCAACACATATGCGGACATGACTGAAATGCTCGACAAGTAAGTTCAATCGATCATTATCGCACCATATCGGCAACTTTTGTTCATTTCTTGATATCTCAAGTAATAACAAATATTTTCTTTGTCTTGCAGGGTTTGAAACAGTTCACGCACAAGCTCGGGACTGCCGAAGGAGCTGCGATATACATACCAAAGTAAGTACTCTGGCGCATCTCCCGTTGATTCTATAGCTATACTTTCATCAATGCCATTTATATAATGCTTCATTATCAGTTTGATTGACCTCTATTTCTCGTAAAGTGCTTGTGGCAGGAGGAAGGAATGATTTCATGGATACTACGTTATGCGAGTTCATCCACAGCGACATTGAAAAACAAGCGGGGCTACTCTAGAAGACAATATGAAGTGCGTAAGCAATAATATTCGCAATTTCATTTTATTACACCATCATTTCTGTTGAGTTTCATTCATATATATGTATTAATTAACCCCTTCTTCAAATTAATTAGACTTGGCGAGATGCGGATGAACTCCTACCACCAGACCGCATGAAAGCAATTCAAGAGGAATTGGCGATTCTTTCTTGAACACGTCATCAGTAAAGCGGAGAATACCATGTGGAACTTGAATTCAAATGCTAGTGGTTTGTAATTAAGAGATCTTATATAGATTGTACATGTATGTAGCCAGTAAAACTTGTTGTTCGACCAATCTCGTAGAAGGAGTCGATCGATCACTTCTCTCGGTATGCATGACGAACTTCTGTACTGAATGGTTCTCTCGATCACTTATGTATATTTACTCGTGGCGTCGAGCAACACGGACATAATTAAGAGAGGACACTTCTCTCTATTAATTAGCTAGCTAACGAAACACCTAAATTAACCCCCAAAACCCCCAACCCCCTCCTTTCAAAAAACAAAAACCAGGGCTGGAATGCAGAACGTGGGCGCCTTTTGGTCGGGTTGGAGCCAACCGGGACCAAAGGCCTGACTGAGCTCGGCGCACGAGGCCACGTGGAGGCTCATTGGTCCCTTAGGTGTTTGAACCGGGACTAATGGGTTGAGTATAATAACGACCCATTAGTCGGTTCCCGAACCGGACTAAAACCTACTGACCGGGACTGATTGGTGGTTTTCTACTAGTTGAGAAGATGTGCTCATATCCATTGAGTAGGCGTTTCTAATACTTGTCATCATTATCAATCTTATCTATGTGCACAACTGTATATATTATGTACTTAAATGACATCTCAGGTTATGACAAGTGATTACATACATAATTGTGCGGAAATATTATTTGAAGCTTGTTCAGTGTGCCAATTTTGGCTACATAACTGTACTGAAATATTATTGAAACCTTGTTCTGTTGAACAGTGTGCCATTTTGGCTACATAACTGTACTAAAATATTATTGAAACCTTCTTCAGTGTGCCAATATTAGCTACGTATACAACACAATATTGACATTAAAATTATGCATCAATACATAGCTAAGCGTAGCCATTGTTGAAATTTTGCCCGCAGGATCAATCACATCAAATCACGATGAACACGCATACGCAAAACTTTGTGGCCAAGGAACGCGTCGTACCCGTATTTTCTTTATTCCTCTCAATATTTTCCACGGTGTTAAAAGCCATGGCCTGCCCATTTATATATATACACGCAGGGACCAGCCGACGAACAACCTAAACATACAGCTAACCAATCCTACTAAGACTCCTACTAAAACCTAGACGGACTACTAGCGTACTAACTCAGCCAAAACTGACTACTAGGACTCAATATGGACACGTACTGCTAATCCTAACCAAACTAACATGGACATAGCCAAGACTTCCTAACGTACAAGAACCAGCCTAATCACCGCGCCACACCGATCAGGTTTAGCCTAGACCTAGTCTACTTTAGACTCCATCTCAACCAGCTAGCTAGACTAGTACGAACATGTACTAATTAAACTACTCAAGATTACTGCTAACAATCTCCCTCTAATCTTGACATGTCATCTTCTTGTACTTCCTCTAGTCTTGACTCGCTGAAGATCCGCATCTTGTCGACTCATCGACACAACCGTCATATCCATTACCTGAGTATGACCCGCTTGGAAACATAGAACCTCCTTGCTCTACAATGTTGTGTCACCGCCATTGCTTGGCCGCTGCCTTGCACGGTCCGCACCATACTCCTTGTATTTGCTTGCAGATCAACTCTCCACTGTCGCACCTCCTCGCTTACGATGGCCGCCTACCATCATCCGCCTTCATCATCACACCGAATCCACACGCCACAACCAGGGCGCTCCACAGGACATGGACGACTCCGGAACACCGCCCTTCCACTTGCAATGAATCATCACCAAGCGAGCACTTGGACGATGATGACTCACCACGAACGCAGCGGCGAACGTGCAAACTCGCACGCCTCCTTGTTCATCCGACTCCCGGACGAGCGATCTTGATGAGCCCACACCGCACCTCGGCACCACCTCTCCCATCAACGACCTCCTTCCGCCACCATGCTGGCGACAGCCCGCCTCCTCCTTGTTGCTCCATGACAGCGATCCCTTGATCCTCTGCGCCGCTGCACCACCCAGCGGCATTGCCCGCCCAGGCGCTAGTCAGGTCGCCACCTCGGGCAAGCGCAGCTTCAAATTGACCTTGCTCGATACCAATTGTTGGATTTTGCCCGAGGATCAATCACATCAAATCACGATGAACACGCCATACGCAAAACTTTGTGGCCAAGGGCACGTGTCGTACCGTATTTTCTTTATTCCTCTCAATATTTTCCATGGTGTTAAAAGCCATGGCCTGCCCGTATATATATATACGCAGGGACCAACGTCCAAACAACCTAAACTTACACGGCTAACCAATCCTACTAAGACTCCTACTAAAAACCTAGACGGACTACTAGGCGTACTACCTCAGCCAAAACTACTACTACTAGGACTCAATATGGGCGCATCTTGCTAATCCTAACCAAACTAACATGGACATAGCCAAGACTTCCTAACGTCTGAGAACCGACCTAATCACCGCCACACCGATCAGGATTAGCCTAGACCTAGTCTACTTTAGACTCCATCTCAACCAGCTAGCTAGACTAAATGCGGACATGTACTAATTAAACAACTCAAGATTACTGCTAACAATCTCCCTCTAATCTTGACATGTCATCTTCTTGTACTTCCTCGGTCTTGACTTGCTGAAGATCCGCATCTTGTCGACTCATCGACACAACCGTCATATCCGTACCCTGAGTATGACCCGCTTTGAAACATGCAGAACCTCCTTGCTCTACAATGTTGTGTCACCGCCATTGCTTGGCAGCTGCCTTGCACAGTCCGCACCATACTCCTTGTATTTGCTTGCAGTAGATCAACTCTCCACTGGTCGCACCTCCTCGCTTTCGATGGCTTCGCCTACCATCGTCCGCCTTCGTCATCACACGAATCCACATGCCACAACCAGGCGCTCCATGAGGACATGGACATGACTCACGGAACACCGTGCATACCGCTTCCACTTGCAATGAATCATCACCAAGACGAGCACTTGGACACGATGGACTCACAGGCCGCAACGACTGAGCGTGCAAAATCGCCGCCTCCTTGTTCATCCGACTCCCGGACGACGATCTTGATGAGCCCCAGCACCGCACTCGGCACCACCTCTCCCATCAACGACCTCCTTCCGCCACCATGCGGCGATAGTCTGCCGCCTCCCTCCTTGTCCCGCTCCGCGAGACGATCCCTTGATCCTCTGCGATCTGCACCACCCAGCTTCATTGCCCGCCCGAGGCGCTAGTCAGGTTGCCACCTCGGGGCAAGCGCAGCTTAAATTGACCTTGCTCGATACCAATTGTTGGAATTTTGCCCGCAGGATCAATCACATCAAATCACGATGAACACGCCGCGCAAAACTTTGTGGCCAAGGCACGTGTCGTACCGTATTTTCTTTATTCCTCTCAATATTTTCCACGGTGTTAAAAGCCGGCCTGCCCGTGTATATATACGCAGGGACCAGCCGACCAAACAACCTAGACTTACGGCTAACCAATCCTACTAAGACTCCTAAAAACCTAGACGGACTACTAGGCGTACTAACTCAGCCAAAACTGACTACTACTAGGACTCAATATGGACACGTACTGCTAATCCTAACCAAACTAACATGGACACAGCCAAGACTTCCTAACGTACAGAACCGGCCTAATCACCGCCACACCGATCAGGATTAGCCTATACCTAGTCTACTTTAGACTCCAACTCAACCAGCTAGCTAGACTAGTACGGACATGTACTAATTAAACTACTCAAGATTAGCACCTCACAAACTTTCCAATATAGCCATTGTCATGTCCAACCATACTCTGTTATGTCTCAGAACATGTTGCTGCACCTCCTTTCCGCATTATCAATTATATTTGTAGTCTGGACCTCGTCCTACCATTATAATTTATTGATATGGATTCATCAAATTGTCGAATTCCTGATCCGACTGGACGGACACGATGTGCTAGGAGGCTGACAAAGCACCAGATTGTCCCTGCAAGACGCATGCAGAAATCCCAGTAACAGAATACAAAACGACACTAGATTGCTTTAGAGTTGTGCTAAAAGGTGTCACAAGCTAAATGTCAGTCAGTCTAAACAGTATGGTAGTAATGCGTAAAAAGCCATAACTATGCATGTCAGTCCAAATAGCTCGATGTAGATCAGAACTTATAAAGCATGATCAATAAAATGATGAACAAGAAACATTCCTCAGCACTTCTTCAAGCTATGCTTACCTTATAAAGTGACAAATGGAAGACTGCATTGAATTCGACCCGCCAAGAGAAAAGAGAATAATTGTTGTTATACTCAAAGGCCTGCTGCTACTGATTCTTCTTACCTAGTACTAATGAAAAAATAGCGGCTACAGCAAAATAGCCGACCTCAAAATACGCTATTAGTGTGCTATATCATGCTACAGCGTGCTATTAGCGAGACATTGTACACTAATATATTTAGCGAACAATTCTCAATAAGCTGTAGCGTGCTATTAGCGATAACATAGCACACTCAATTCACATATGACACACTAGCGTGCTGCCGTGGATAGTGTAGACTTTGCAGCAGTTGATTGGATGACATTGAAGGATCAAACAGACTTCTGAAGTTTCACTAAAAAAACACCTTTGAAACATAGAGATCCATCAAATAAGATGGTTTTATCAGGAAGAATAAAACTAATTATTTAGGAACCTAGTTAGGAACAATGTATGAGTATGTAGAATGCCACACATTTTACCCTTTCTCGAAAGGATGAGAACCCCACCTCTCCATCCAGTCGATAAAAATCACATCATTCCGGCAATTCCACACAACCCAAATTAATGCGCGCACGACTCGAATATGCACCGCTGTTTTAGGCTCATCTACATCTAATCACGTCCCAAATAGTGTGGTAGTACTGTTAGGAGGACTGACGTTAAAAGCCACATGTACATTGTGCCATACACATCGACCAGTACACCCCTGTATTGTCAAAGGATAGAAAGATACAGTACTTCGGTGGTATGGCACCTCTCAATCCTAGCTAAGATGTGTGTGTCTGTGTGTGTGAGGGGGGGATGTTTAATAGCAGCAGAAAGATTCCATCCCAGCTAGCACAAAATGGATCAGCTGTCGAGGTAGTGTTATATGATTTGATTTATCGCAACAATTACATAGGGGGTAGAACAACATATCAAGAAAAGCTCAATCCTAAATAGACCTGTGTGTTTGGCTGGTAGAGGCCGAGGGTGCTTGTTGAGATACATAATGTGGAACTGAGTGAGGTCGGTGAGATATAATGCAAACTCATCATTGAGACTTGCACATAAAATGTTGAGATGAGTAATGATGTTCCTAGTAGTGTCGTACTCCAACTGCTGCTGTCGAGATATTAAGTGTGTCCTTAGATTAAAGTTTTCTTGTCACCGCGGGACCACCTCGATACAGCAAAGTCCCGACCACTGAGATGTTGCATTCCATCCCGCTTTGGCCTGCTCGGTGGTTTCTCCAACAGAACCTACTTCCGTGAATGGCTACTCGAAGGTCTGTGTGACAATACCAACGTTGCCATCACCGCTTGATGCTTCTTCCTTCTAGTGCCCGTGCTGCAATGAAGGAAGAGTTTCACGCTTCAAGAAAACCCGTTGACCCTCGTGCCATTCCCGTGATGCAAACATCGTCACGCACAAGTGGGTTTTCGCATAAGCCAAACCGAAGCTTCCTTGTCGCAGGGAGGCACAAGCGGACTGCTCCGCTCAAATAACACTTTGGCGTTCCATCTGGTCCCAAGTCGCGTCGAATACCTCGTCGTTGTTGCAGGGCGACCCATGGCGCCGGAGTGAACATTTAAAACCTTAAGGTTGTAGAGTTCGTCTAAATGAACCCTCACCACTAAATCCCTGAAATCTATAGCCTGTACTCACTGATCCCGGACGATGAGCTGAAGCTTGCTGATGGTCGCCCGAAGACGTGGACTGGCTTGGACTGCCACATTTCGGCTTGTGTTTGTGTAATTTGTGTTTGAAACGATGATGCGAAGGAAGGCACGCACGTGCGTCCTATATCTATATCATTTTATGTACGCTCGATCTGGCTTGGCCAATGCACCCTACCTGAGTATCTCAAACTAAATGCTGTTATCAAAAACAAAAATCTGCTCTACTCCCATCTAACTTATTATGTGCTTTGCTCAAATACAATTGAAACAGTCCTATGCTACATGGCCCAAAACTAGGTGATTTGTTCACTTTGCTTTGAGATTGGGAGACATGCATGTTGTTGGGCCATAACTTCTAACACGAAACAAAATATGAAGGGCCACCAAACAGATGATAATAACATGAAAGTGCAGCGCTCAAGTGGTTTAAATCGAGCAAAGAAAAATCACAAAAGTAGATGAAAGGCAAAGAACAAAAAGGATAATGAAGGCAGCGACCACGTAGAACACATGCCTGAAGAAGTCCATGCCTCTCAATATGACAAGCGAGCGCCCACTGTGAAGCAAAGCTAAATGGAATAGTAATCCGGTCACCCTAAACACATAGCACATTCTCCAAATGATGTATAAACTGGAGCATGGCGTGACATCGAGCAGGCCTCTTACTTCTAGATATTTTGACACATGGGAGTGCGGTATGATCCTGAGGCCTCTCATTTCCAGATAGTATAAATGATGTTGAGCTTCAACTCAGAAGATTATGACAGAACATCTATCATCTCTTTCCCAGCTAGCTAGTTGCGGGTTCAATGAGTATCCATGAGGAGAGGATGATATTTTGAGCTTTTATATGTAGGGTGGAACTGAACATGGTGGGTGGAAATCCTATCTCAAATGAATGAAAGCTGCACATTACATGAGGAACTGAATGGATCAACTAAATCAAATACAACTACCATTCAGATGGGAAATGAAATGGTTGATCGATGATGCATACTATACATATCAGTGGGCCAGATGACCGTATATATTTTCTAATGAGTGTTCTCGACAAAAGCTCTTTTAAGATGCTTAGCGAACTAGAAGAAAAACTACAACTAAATCTAAGACATTGATTGATAGTGGCCTGATAACTTGTTCAAGAGTATTAACATTATACCAACATGAAAATTAGCAGCCCGTATAAAAACAAGGCTCACCCTATAAAATTCTTGGCCAAGTGAAAGAAACAAATTTCTTTTACAATGAATGCAACGGGTTCGAGAAGGTAACAAAGGATCGTCTATGCAACACACTAAGTTGTGGCGCTGCAAAAAAAAAAACACTAAGTTTTGGCACATGGAGCCACAGAACTATCTAGGAGTATTCATTGAGCAAAGCACCCACCGCGTGAATGTTGCACGATGCTTCATCGTGCATCTGATAAAAAAAAGCACCAAACAATGTTTGCGTAGTTTTAGCGGCAAGAAATTTTCTTGGCACAACCCATTCCAGGCATGACCAAATACTGATCTGCCACAGACCAGTCTAGATCTCAACCCCAGTGAAACAATTATTGGATTAGAGGAAGAGGAGATAATAATATGAGGGCGACCAAAACCATTCTTTGTTCTGAAAGAATATACCACACTTGTGGCAGTAAGCGAGAAGAATGAGCTGATCAGAAGAATAAAAATGAGTCAACACCGAAATGAAATGTGATCAACACATGATAGACAATAACAAATGTGAATGACATGTCAGCGAGCACTTGCTGCATAAAGGAATATTATCAGGGAGCACAAAAGAGCAGCAAATACAGTGATGTTCTGAAACATACCAATCTCTGATGAACACTCTTTGACACAACATTGCAGCACCGTTGAAAACTAATGCAACAGCAGTGCTAGGATTCCATGTACGCTCAAACCTTAGCTGATGGCTCTAGGAAAAGCTTAGCCAATAGCAGGACAACTGCATACACAGCTGACATGACTTATAGTAGGTTTTAATAAGATATATAAAACACCTAAGACCTAAACATGCCAAACCAACGGGTTTCATGTGGCGAACATATATGTCGTCAAAAACCAAAGGGCGGCTAGGCAAGTGACCTGGACAAACAAAAGTGCAGTTTGGTCGCCATCCTTGCAGTCCAAACCAGCACTCTGACACAAAATAAGACCCCATAATGCAGATTAAAGCCTGCTAAATAGATGAATGAGGAACCACTGTTGTTAGATGCAATACAATACAATCATATAAATTTTCGGTAACTAGTAGAAGTTATATGGTCAAAAGTTGAGTGTACAGTTTGGCTCAAATGCTTAACGTAAAAAATGTGCAGAATTGCACGGACCTTTTTAAATAATTTAACCGAGCAACCATGTGATTTCACTTCATGAGACGACATACTACTGGGCCTAATTGTCACAAGGACATTTGAATGCATAGATAACTGTTACAACTGATAATATGTTGGTTGCCATTTGAAACAAAACTGGTGATAAGGTCAATGTGAACATGGTGTTGGAAATACAGCCAATTTTACCTAATTTTACTACAAGCAACATCGACATTCGACAGTATGATTGGACGACCTAATTGGCAAGAGCAGCATAACATATATTTAAACGTGCCACTTGCTGCACAGATCATTACATTCTCTCTTTAATCCTACCAGACATCATGAATTAGGTGACTTTACTAAAATCACAACACCAAAACTCAATTTTGAAATGCTACCTCATGCTCGCTATGGGTCTAACCAACCAAAAACATAACATTTAGTAGGAATCCACTACACATGATCGAAACTGCAGAACCCAACAATATTCAACAATAGATGGTTAGAAGTACGGTTTTGATAAATGGCACTTCCTGCTATAAATGTCAAGACACTATATTTAATCTTATCAGGAAGAAACTTGTTCAAGCAATTGTTGGGAGCATTCTCCTTAAATTAAGATGAACTGTAAGTTTTTTATGTACAAGGAGCACTGCAGTAGGAAGATGCTAATCATGCAATCAATCATGAAGGAAATAAGAATTGAATGCGAGGTGAAAGACCAGAAATATAGAAAATAGTTATTAATGAACAAGGAATCCATCTATCTTATGGGAAATAGGCAGTAACATTTCAAAAGCGATGCTGCTGCTTTCTTTTATCTGTATGATACTAGAGACATCAATTAAGCAAGGTAAGTAACAAATACTTCTTTTTTTCTGAGATTAGCAACTAGAATATCACCCAAGGACCAATAAGTCTAAGAGCTTATAAGGATTATAATGGGCAGAATATATCTTGGTTGCAGCAGCATTAAGGACTGTACGCTCAAGTAAAAAGAATCATAAAGCATAGTAGCATGAAACAAACACCTATGTCACATTGCAATGCAAAATGCAAAAGGAAAAGACTAAGAGCAAGCTTACCGCACTAAATTGTTGGACAGGTGCTCTTAAGTAAGTCATGTCCGCAATCCCACAGAACCGCTCAAGCTGGAGAGTCTGAAGATTCAATGAAAAACAATCTGTTTCTTTACCCTCTGCCAAAGGTGATGTCAAGAGCAGGTCTCTTGGAATACCTTGCAGGAGCAGGTATCCCCAGCTTCACCCACGATTCTATAGTGCCGTCGATAAAGGCAAGGAGATCATCGCCTTTGCTTGCACGAGTTTCGCGGTCCCCATCATTTCGCAGTATGCCATACAAAAGGTGAAAGACTACACCACCTTGTTTCTCATCAAAATCGTCGAAGATAAACATCCCAAGTCTTACTTTAGCTCCCTCCACAAAGGTCATCTCATACTCTTCGGGGGGCTCAATGGGTAGGTTGACAATAGAGAACTCCATCCTGTCTGTGTCGAGCATGAGCAATTTGTTCCCGGAAAAATTCCGACAAAGGATCGACGGCAATAGTAGCGCCTTGAGGCCCAATATATCTCAGATCCGGAATCAAATGCAATAGTACGCCATTGTCCGGCACCTCGAGAGAAGACGAAGAGAACCAGCTTGGTTTTGCATCACGCCAAGCACATCACTCTGAAGGATACACCGTCGTCCTCATCCTCGGCAGGAGGCGCAAGGAAGTAATCCACATCCGTGATATCTGGCTCAAGGACTAATGCAGTTAGGTCGTCAGGGATGATAGGCAGCACAAGGTAGAGACGAAACTATGGGTCGCAGACGGCGAAGTCCTTAGTAATTCCCTGCCGCCCCAAGGGTAGGTTCTTCTTCCTCGGGGATGCCAGCGAGGAGGACGCGGCCGTCATGAACGTTGGTTATACCCACCGCTCGCGGGATGGGAGGAAGGAGCACTAGAAGTCGGCCCCGGCGTCGGCGTAGGCGCGGGCGGGCAGCGGAGGGTGGGGCGGCTGGGCAGGTATAAACGGGAGGTCGAGGATACCTAGGGGCGGCGGGTGGAGAGCACGGAAACGGCGGCGGAAGGCGTGGCAGGCCACCACGCGGCGGAAGGAGACGCAGGCCATGGAGGCGCGGGCGAGGTCTGCGGCCGTGGGGAGCCGGAGGAAGATCTCCTCGAGGAGCTCGTCGAGGATTGGCTGCTCCGGCGGCACGGCCTGTTGGAGCGATGACTGCTCCGGCGGCCGCATTGGGGGTGGAGGACTGAGATTGGGGATTTGGGGTTTGGTGCCGCCCGCCCTTTTTCATTCTTGGCCATGAAGGGGGACGGGGAGGACCCTTTGGCCGCCCGCAATCCGTCGTCGACCCATGAATCAGCGTAGGCACCATGGCGAGCCGTTTCGCTGTTGTTCCACTTGCTCTTGGACAAGCTCGGAATCGCGCCACTTGTGCCTTGAGTGCTTCAACCTCGCGTCGGCTTTCCAGCTGGCCTTTTCTCCTTCCGCACACCAGCGGTATAGTATGACCCCCATTTTGTGGACAAGCCTTTGCGCCACCACGACCAGGTGACGTCGGCTTATCGAGCTTATCCTTCTTTTCATTACGTTCAGCGCCCTATTTAAAGGGGTGTCGAAAGGGAGCTCTTAGGCGACCCAGCGCTCTTGCTTTCATTGTCTGCGAAAGGAACATGAGCCATTTAGAAATATTGGTGATTAATTAGAGTGCAGCCATATGGAGCTAATTACGGGGGTGTATTCCTTACGAGAACAAGCTCAAGCGCCCTGGTCTTGGATCGTGGTAAGCTCCTTTGTTATCGGGTCCTCCTTGTGCAGGGCCCTGATATAGTTCTGAATGCCTTGTGACGGCTGTATTTCTCGAAGCGGGTAGGCCTTGCTCGGCCGCTCGCGTCCTCCTTGTCCCATATAGGCTCCGCCACTCTATAACCGCCGGGACCGAGTTTGTGTTCCCCTAAGTTCAACTCCGCATTTCTTTCCCCACGACTTGATTCGGAGCTTGCGGGGCTCGGCACTTGATCTTGAACTCATTGTACTCATCTTCGCTCATCAAATGATATTTCGCCTTGATCTTGTCATAACTATCACCTTTATCAATCATTCTCTTCAGTGCTTCTCCAAGTAGAGCGGGCCGTGCTCATCTTCGTGAGGCGGCATTGTTCCTCTATTCCACGAGGCGTGTGTTTTCAAATTCGTCGGGGAACTTGTATCGTTCGTGCAGCTTCGTGAAGAGGCTGCAAAATTCCCTCGGTCCTTATGCCTAAGGTTCTCGGTGTTGATCGAGGCGGTGCTCGGAGAATGCACCGAGCTGAACCGCGTACCCTTGACTATATGTTTGGGCTCCGTTGGATTCCGTCGAGTCCACTTGAGTAATTCCTCCTTGGCTGGTGCGGAGGCGCATTGAGCGCCGGTCCTTCCTTTGCTTCTTACATTGGCTGCCATCGTGTATGCGCCACCATCATCGATGGTGGCATCCTCGGGCACCATCGGTGGTGTCATCCAGCGCCACTAGGGGTTGTGTAATCGAGGATCGGTGTCTTCATGGCGTCATCATAGCGGTGAGTTGTTCCTCCATCTCTTGGGACAGCTCCGAATTGCTTGCCCGAACCACCGGCCTCATCGTTGTGGGCCATGTTTCTCTCTAATTAGGAAAAAAGTTTGGTGAAAAATATGGTTATTGTCAAGGAACAAGATCATGGTCTCATGATTTAGGGTTTGTCTACACGAGGCACCCTAAAGCCTAAGCTTTCATCATTTAGGTTCTCATCGACAGAGGCATCCGAGGCAGCCAAGTTAAGTTTTCATCATTTAGGGTTTATCGATGCGAGGCACCCTAGGTTGGGCCTAATCACTTGGCTCTAGCTATTGCCACCTATGTTGGGTTTATCATCTAGGGTTTATCGATGCTAAGGATAATTCTAAGTTGGGCCTAATCACTTGGCTCTATTGCCACCTATGATTTAATGCAGCAAGAATGGCGGGGAGTTGATCCTACTTAACTAAGTACTAAGATAGCCGGCCCATGCATTGATGTCATAAGTACCCCATATGTCCTATTTTTAGCAAAGTCATGCTAAAATTCACGGAAAATTTCAGCATGACCTTTGCTGAAAATAGGACATATAAATACCAATTCTTGGAGCGGAAGTTAATCGACATTACGCAAACTCAAGAACCTCTCGGGGTACTGCAAATTCATCACGACACAATGGTGGGAGACAAAACCCAACAAACTAGCAAGATGATCATCATCTTTGCAAGGCAGATAGCTAAAGTTTTTGACGAGTAGCCTCGAAGAAAAATATCGCTAACTATTGGACACAAAGAAAACAGCTATTATAGCGTTAAGTCATGGTAGTGGCGCTGAAGTTTTTGCGTAGCCTCGAAGAAAAATTCCACATGATGTTATAGCTGTATACTTGAACATGATG
>JAHHZJ010002402.1:0-66040 GCA_021437245.1 Aegilops speltoides
GCAAATACCGAGTTGAGAGATATAAAGTCTTCAACAAGTTCTATAGCTAAAAGATGGAGGAGAATCGCTCAACTAGTGAGCATGTGCTCAGATTGTGCAGGTACTTCAATCGCTTGAATCAAGTGGGAGTTAATCTTCCGAGATAAGATAGTGATTGATGAATTCTCTAGTCACCATCACCAAGTTAGTAGAACTTCGTGATGAACTATAGTATGCAAGGGATGATGAAAAAGATTCTCGAGTTTTTCATGATGATGAAATCGATGAAGGTAGAAATCAAGAAAGAACATCAAGTGTTGATGGTTAACAAGACCACTAGTTTCAAGAAAAGGGCAAAGGGATAGAAGGGAACTTCAAGAAGAACGGCAAGCAAGTTGTTGCTCAAGTGAAGAAGCCCAAGTCTGACCTAAGCCCGAGACTAAGTGCTTTCTTGCAAAGGGACTGGTTATCGAAGCGTAACTACCCCAAGTATTTGGCGGATAAGAAGGATGGCAAAGTAAACAAAGGTATATTTGATATACATGTTATTGATGTGTACTTTACTAGTGTTTATAGCAACCCCTCGGTATTTGGTCTGGTTCAGTTGCTAAGAGTAGTAGCTCAAACGGAGTTATGGAATAAATGTAAACTAGTTAAGGGTGAAGTGACGATGTATGTTGAAAGTAGTTTCAAGATTGATATGATCATCATCGCACACTCCCTATACTTTCGGGATTAGTGTTGAACCTAAATAAATGTTATTTGGTGTTTGCGTTGAGCATGAATATGATTTGATCGTGTTTATTGCAATACGGTTATTCATTTAAGTAAGAGAATAAACTGTTGTTCTGTTACATGAATAAAACCTTATATGGTTACACACCCAATGAAAATGGTTCATTGGATCTCGATCGTAGTGATACACATATTCATAATATTGAAACCAAAAGATGCAAAATTAATAATGATAGTGCAACTTATTTGTGGCACTGCCGTTTAGGTCATATTGGTGTAAAGCACATGAAGAAACTCCATGCTAATGGGATTTTGGAATCACTTGATTATGAATCACTTGATGCTTGCGAACCATGCCTTTTGGGCAAGATGACTAAAACTCCGTTCTCGGAACAATGGAACAAGCTCTCGACTTATTGGAAATAATACATACCGATGTATGCGATCCAATGAGTGTTGATGCTCGTGGCAAGTATCGTTATTTTCGACCTTCACAAGATGATTTGAACAGATATGGGTATATCTACTTGATGAAACATAAGTGCTGAAATAGTTGAAAGGTTCAAAGAATTTCAGAGTGAAGTGGAAAAATCATCGTGACAAGAAAATAAGGTTTCTACGATCTGATCATGAGACAAATATTTGAGTTACGAGTTTGGTCTTCAATTAAAACAATGTGGAATAGTTTCACAAATTCATGCCACCGAACACCACATCATAATGGTGTGTCCGAACGTCATAACCGTACTTTATTGGATATAGTACAATCTATGATGTTTCTTACCGATTTACCAATATCGCTTTTGGGATCATGCATTAGAGACAACTGCATTC
The DNA here is from genome assembly GCA_021437245.1 of Aegilops speltoides. NCBI lineage: Eukaryota > Viridiplantae > Streptophyta > Magnoliopsida > Poales > Poaceae > Aegilops > Aegilops speltoides. The sequence goes on from JAHHZJ010002402.1 coordinate 1,549, forward strand.
ACATTAAATTGGGCACCATCTAAACCGCTGAGACGACACTATATGAACTGTGGTTTAGCAAGAAACCCAAGTTGTCGTTTCTTAAAAGTTTGGAGTTGCGATGCTTATGTGAAAAGTTTCATCCTGATAAGCTGGAACCCAAATCGGAGAAGTGCGTCTTCATAGAATACCCAAAGGAAATTGTTGGGTACACCTTCTATCACAGATCCGAAGGCAAGATATTCGTTGCTTAAGATGGATCCTTTCTAGAGAAGGAGTTTCTCTCGAAAGAAGTGAGTGGGAGAAAGTAGAACTTGATGAGGTAATTGTACCTTCTCCTTACTTGAAAGTAGTTTGTCGCGAAACCGGTTTCGAGACATCTACACCAAGTAGTGAGGAAGTTGATGATGTTGATCATGAAACTTCAGATCAAGTTACTCTGTAACCTCGTAGATCAACCAGAGTAAGATCCGCACTGAGTGGTACGGTAATCCTATTCGGAAATCATGCTACTAGATCATGACGAACCCGCGAACTATGAAGAAGCGATGGTGAGCCCAGATTCGCGAAATGGCTTGAGGCCATGAAATCGAGATGAGATCCATGTATGAGAACAAAGTGTGGACTTTGGTGGCGTTGTTCATGATCGGCAAGCCATAGAAAATAAATGGATCTTCAAGAGGAAGACGGACGCAGATAGTAGTGTTACTATCTACAAAGCTCGACTTGTCGCAAAAGGTTTTGACAAGTTCAAGGTGTTGACTACAATGAGATTTTCTCAACTGTAGCGATGCTTAAGTCTGTCCGAATCATGTTAGCAATTGCCACAATTTATGAAATTTGGCAAATGGATGTAAAACTGCATTCTGAATGGGTTTTAGGAGGAAGAGTTGTATATGATGCAACGAGAAGGTTTTATCGATCCAAAGGAGCTAACAAAGTGTGCAAGCTCCAGCGATCCATCTATGGACTAGTGCAAGCATCTCGAGTTGGAATATACGCTTTGATGAGTTGATCAAAGCATATAGTTTTATCTGAGACTTACGGTGAAGCCTCAGATTTACTAAAAGATGAGTGGGAGCACTACAAAGATTTCGATAAGTATATGTGAATGACATATTGTAGATCGGAAATAATGTAGAATTATTCGCAAAGCATAAAGGAGTGTTTGAAAGAAGTTTTTCAAAGAAAGACCTCGGTAAAGCTGCTTATATATTGAGCATCAAGATCTATAGAGATAGATCAAGACGCTTGATAAGTTTTTCAATGAGTACATACCTTGACAAGATTTTGAAGTAGTTCAAAATGGAAGTCAAAGAAAGAGTTCTTGCCTGTGTTACAAGGTGTGAAATTGAGTAAGACTCAAAACTTCGACCACGGCAGAAGATAGAAAGAGAATGAAAGTCATTCCCTATGCCTTAGCCATAGGTTCTATAAAGTATGCCATCTTTGTGTACCAGATCTATTGTATACACCTGACCGAAGTTTGGCAAGGAGTACAATAGTGATCTAGGAGTAGATCATCGACAATGTCAAAAATTATCCTTAGTGGAATAAGGATATGTTTCTCGATTATGGAAGTGACAAAAGGTTAAATCAGAAGGGTTACGCCGATGCAACTTTTGACACCGATCCGATGACTCTAAGTGTCGATCTAGATACATATTGGAAGTGGAGCAATTAGCTAGAGTAGCCGCATGAGCATTGTAGACATAGAAAAATTGCAAAATACATAACGGATCTGAATGTGAAAGACCCGTTGACTAAGACTCTCTCACAAGCAAAACATGATCACACCTTAGTACTCTTTGGGTGTTAATCACATAGCGATGTGAACTAGATTATCTGAATCTAGTAAACCCTTTGGGTGTTGGTCACATGATGATGTGAACTATCGATGTTAATCACATAGTGATGTGATCTAGATTATTGACTCTAGTGCAAGTGGGAGATCAAGGAAATATGCCCTAGAGGCAATAATAAAGTTATTATATATTTCCTCATATCATGATAAATGTTTATTATTCATGCTAGAATTGTATTAACAGGAAACATAATACATGTGTGAATACATAGACAAACAGAGTGTCACTAGTATGCCTCTACTTGACTAGCTTGTTAATCAAAGATGGTTATGTTTCCTAACCATGAACAAGGAGTTGTTATTTGATTAACAAGGTCACATCATTAGTTGAATGATCTGATTGACATGACCCATTCCGTTAGCTTAGCACACGATCGTTTAGTATGTTGCTATTGCTTCCTTCATGACTTATACATGTTCCTATAACTATGAGATTATGCAACTCCCGTTTGCCGGAGGAACACTTTGGGTACTACCAAACGTCACAACGTAACTGGGTGATTATAAAGGAGTACTACAGTGTCTCCAAAGGCAGATGTTGGGTTGGCGATTTCGAGATTAGGATTTGTCACTCCGAATGTCTGAGAGGTATCTCTGGCCCTCTCGGTAATGCACATCACTGAAGCCTTGCAAGCACTACAACTAATGAGTTAGTTGTGAGATGATGTATTACGGAACGAGTAAAGAGACTTGCGGTAACGAGATTGAACTAGGTATTGGATACCGATGATCGAATCTCGGGCAAGTAACATACCGATGACAAAGGGAACTACGTATGTTGTTATGCGGTCCGACCGATAAAGATCTTCAGTAGAATATGTAGGAACCAATATGGGCATCCAGGTCCGCTATTGGTTATTGACCGAGACGTGTCTCGGTCATGTCTACATTATTCTCGAACCGTAGGGTCCGCACGCTTAAGGTTTCGATGATGGTTATATTATGAGTTTATGAGTTTTGATGTACCGAAGGAGTTCGGAGTCCCGGATGAGATCGGGGACATGACGAGGAGTCTCAAAATGGTCGAGACGTAAAGATCGATATATTGGACGACTATATTCGAGTTCGAAAGGTTCCGAGTGATCCGGTATTTTTCGAGTACCGGAGAGTTACGGAATTCGCCGGGGAGTATATGGGCCTTATTGGGCCATACAGGAATAAGGAAAGAGGCCAAAGGAAGAAGGGCGCAGCCCTTCTAGTCCGAATTGGACAAGGGGTGCAGCCCCTTTCCTTCCTCCTCTCCCCTCTTTCCCTTCTCCTACTCCAACAAGGAAGGAGGAGTCCTACTCGGTGGGAGTAGGACACCCTTGGCGCGCCTCTCCTAGGCCGGCCGCACCTCCCCTTGCTCCTTTATATCGGGGCGGGGGGCACCTCTAGACACACAAGAGACACAAGTTTGATCTACGGATCGTTCCTTAGCCGTGCGGTGCCCCCTCCACCATATTCCACCTCGGTCATACCGTCATGAAGCTTAGGAAGCCCTGCGCCGGTGAAACATCAAGATCGTCACCACGCCGTCGTCGACGGAACTCTCCTCGACACTCGGCTGGATCGAGTACGAGGGACGCCATCGAGCTGTACGTGTGTCAAGAACTCGGGGCGCCGGAGTAACGGCGCCGGATCGGTCGGATCGCGAGGAGAACGACGACTACTTCCTCTACGCCAGATCGCTTCGCCGGGTCTACAAGGGTGCGTAGACAACACTCTCCTCTCGTTGCTATACATCACCATGATCTTGCGTGTGCGTAGGAAAATTTTTGAAATTACTACGTTCCCCAACAAAGTCCTCTTCACTAAAGTCTGAGCCGTCCTCCTTCACACTGGGATAGCCTTGCGCTGCTTCCACGGGATCAAAATCCGGCACCCAGGCTTTGGCTCGGATCAAGGCGTTGATGGCTCCGGTTCGGCGGCAGATTTCTTCACCTCTTCAATCCGGGAAGGAAGGATGGATAGCCGGTTCAGGTATCTTGGATCGGGACGGCGCTGGATTGTTATGTGACATTGTGGTAATCACGCTGGGCTCGGTATATAACTCGCTCCACTAAAGTGTAGACAGCCTTGAGTTTCTTCCGCACGTCATCGCCCAAGTGCCCAACGTGTGCTCGCATATGATAACAGGATAGTTTTAAACCGAATAATGGTGCAGCGGAAAAGCATATTACACTTATTCACAGGAACTTACCGAAGATGGCTGCCGTCATAGAATGCACTTGCCGCTTCACGATGTCCGATCATCCACCACCGGTTTAAGGGCAGCTTCAGATTTTACGCCCGCTTGAGCAAGTTAGCCTTTTCGGTGGCCCTGCACTGTCATTCCTTCTTCATGTTTTCTTCGCTTTCAAAGAGCAGTCAAGGTCTTGGTTAGCTCCTTCTTGGCTTTGTCCGTCTCGGCCTGCTGGGTTTTCAAAGCCATCAGAATCGGCAATCCGATCATCCTTGATCTTCACCTCACCTGCGCATTGATAGCATGATCAGCCAACAATTCAAGTTAAAGTCTCAACCATACAACACGCTTATATGCTTGACACTTGGGGCTAATGTACCTTCAATCTTTCTCATGCTAATACATGGCAAAGTCCCAAGTTGAATACGAGTATTCAACTCGCACTTGGGGGCTAATGACTGTTTGATTCTATTAAAGTGTTGGCAGGAAGTTTTTGGAGCACCGGTTTAAGTATGCATCGTTAAACCGTGGCTATGAGGGAAGTTTGCAAAGTCTATCAAAGAAAATTATCAAGTCCCGTTTGATCCAAGATTACAAACCGCCCTTGGGGGCTACAAGGACTCTCAGATCGATAATAAGGAAAGGAGTGTTACCTCAAACTTGTCTCTCATTAGTTTCACCAAGCCAACTTCATAATCACGGCTACTATAAAGCCGGTTCAGGTATCCAGAATGAAGATCTTGGGCGCTTAAAGCGGCATATGCTTCCAGCTCGGCAGCCCACTTTCCCTTGTTCAAAGTTGAAGAATCTTCCTTCACAGTATGCCGGGTTAAGGTGGCAGCATTCCCCGGTTCAGAGCGGCCCATGCCGGTAATCACAACGTCATCATCTTTCGACTTGACGGATCGCGTTGGCACGGCTGCTTCTGTAGGGCTGTGAGGCTTTTCAAACCGGACAGTGCTAGCAGGAGGATCGGCAGAGATTGAAGGGTTGACAGGTATTTCTTCGAATAACCTCCTCTTGAATCGGAGGGTCATTTGGAATATCCTCGAGGCAACGTTTTGAGATCCGCACCGCCATGATCTCAAGCGGCAGCCTCTTCAACTGTTTTGTCCAAACGAGCCTTCTTGCTGGGTTTCGGTTTGGTCTCAAGAAACAAAGATTCAGGAACAAGGCATATACATTCTGAGAAAATCGAAAAGCGTATGCTGTATGGACTTACCCAACGGCTATCTTCAACGGAGGTAGCTGAGTGGTGATTTATTCGCCAGAGGATGAATGGGAGGTGACGATAATCGGAGTCGGACGGATTAAGAGGTTGTGGAACAAACCCGCTTTGGAATTTAAGGCAATAAAAGGTTGAAACCTCGGTGCGGTGTTGTCGAGCCGGGCTGTTTGGTAAACCGCAGAGGTAACTACCTGTCCATTTGTGGCGGGTGGTGCGATTTAACTTCATGTTGCTGTGTCTTCATAAAGAGTTTGGGATCCAAGTAAGCAAGAGGGTGAGAAAAGTTAACTTTCCGGTTTGCCCGCGAAATTTCGTGAAGGCAAATTTGTTGAATCGGAAGAGAGAATGGTTACCTCGGCAAATCCTGCGTTGTTGGCTTCAAAGATCATCATCGACAAGCATCGTCATCAATAAGACGTGTAAAAACAAGCCAAGAGAATCAAGTTCGGATTACCCACATCATCGTCAATGGCCGGATCGACGAAGCGAGAGTCTTCCTCTTGTGGGCGGATTTCTTGACAACTTTTGTTTTGGGCGAATCGGCGCCCAGCTTTGTCCGCTTTGTCTCCGAGAGAGTTTTTTGCTCCAAAACGGATTATCGCCCTGTATAAGAAATAATTGAGAGTTGGATATATGAAAATAACAACGGGTTTCTATAATGACACAGTCAGAGACTTACCGCAGGTGGTGCGTTGGTGGTACAGGAAGGAGCTAGGCGGTTTGAGCACAGAGGTGCTCCGGTTCATTCAGCATTCTCCTTACTGAATCCGTAACTTCATCTTCAGACAGTTCCAGTTTGGTGTGTCGGAGTGGGTCATCGACGCTGCCGGTATACTGGCACATCAAACCGGAACGCCGGCTCAAAGGCAATATGCCCCAAGATAACCAGCAGCGTGCCAGATCGATCCCAGTCAAACCGTTGGCCATGAAGGCCCGAAGCTTGGATAGTTGTGGGGCATATTTGCTTCTTTCTTTGGCAGTCAATCGTTATGAAAGGGATGAGTGTTGCTTAGCCGCCCGGACGAAAGCCGTAAAGGATTTTCACCTTGAGGGAAGTGTCTTTGCAGAGAACCAAGTCGCTCCACTCTTTGGGATGAGTGTGGAGTTTGACATGGGGATAAGTGATCTCCTTCCTCTTCTGGATAGCCATACCGCCCAATTCTGTGTTGGGGCCGTCGGTGAATTCGGTGCGGCGGTTTAGGTGGAAGAGATCCCTGAACAGTTCAACTGAAGGTTCCTCTTGCAGATATGCTTGGACAAGACTTGAAAGTGGCACAAGTTGGTAACAGAGTTGGGGCCGATATCTTGGGGACGGAGTTGAAAATTGGCCATCACGTCCGGTAAAATTTTGACCCGGCGGTTTGAAACCCGGGGCCGTGATCCGCAAAACTACAACTTCTCCTTCCTGAGGTGTGGGAGGACATTCCTCTCCAGGGACTCTCCAATGGATTGTGTTTTGATCATCTAAAGTACCAATCGATACCAGTTCTTTCAACTGTGTCTCGGAGATGCGGGAAGGAACCCAGTTGCATTCGTACACCTGTTTGGCCATCATAAGATCTACAAGGAGAAGGATCCGGTTTAAGAAAGGGCTTATTACAGAGTGATTGATCTAAAGTTATGATAAACCGGAGGCGGTTCCTATAAATCAGTGCGTTATCAGATGATGTCAGATACGATCTGGCGGTTCAACAAGGGGACTAATGGTGTACCGATGCCGGTTTAGCAACTTTTTACTATGGTGAGTTAAACCGCCCAATCTTGGCTTCGAAGGAAATTGAAGTCATGGATGTAAACAGGTTTCACAAAATTCATGTTTACTACGGATCAAACGCGGATTTTCGTAAAACGAAATGCGTCATGAAGTAAAGAAGAGACAAGAAGTGCGCTATAAGGTGTATGTATATATGCGTAAGATCTATGAGATTAAGATGAAAAAGTGCAGCGGATACGCAGGAGTCATCGTTTGGTACAGAACGGATTCCTAGCATGACTCAAGGTTAGAAAGATGAAAATGTACGAAGAACGGGGCATGAAGCTCGAACCTAGAAACAGATCTAAAATGAAGGAACAGATCGATGAAGGGCAAGAAGCTTACCGGAAACGGAGGAGATGCGGAGAAAGGTCGCGATGTTCGCACGTCTGAGTTGATGCAATGCCTAGGACGGCGAAGTTGATGACGACGACGGAGCTCCAAAGGCAGCGGCGAGGAAGAAGAAGAGGAAGCGAAGGAGAAAAAGAATGACCTTCGGTCCTATTTATAAGGCGATAAAACTAGGTCAAGTGCGTAAATCCGTGGGTGTCATTAAGGAAGGCGTTACAAAGGATAAACTTCAAGATGACGTCATGCCGGTTTACAGTGACCAGAAGCAATGATGTCATGCCGGTTTATAGTGATCAGAAGCAATGATGACGTGACGGTTTATTAAACAAAGAAGATGTCCAAGACGCAGGTTCTGTGAAGGATTGACATGAACCAGTTCAAATCAATCTGGGGCCTAATGTTGGGGATATTACCGCTAGGTGTAAACCGGCCAAGCTTGGGCCGGGTTAGCTCCGCTAGTGGTGTAATCATGGAAAGGCCCAAGGCCTATAGTTGGTTTAGAACTTGTAGCCGTAAACCGGCTAGATGTATGACTTGGATTGTACGTTAGGAATAGAGAGATACCAACCGGGGTACGAGTATGAACCGGTTGGGATTCTGCAAACCGACGGGCGTCACTCGTGTATATAAGGGGACGACCCGGCGGCGGTTCAAAGACAGACAACGACAACTCGAGCCTAGGCGAAGCTTGTTTGCTCCCTAGCCATCGAGACCACATCAATTCCATCACAACTAGACGTAGGCTTTTACCTTCATCGAAGGGGCCGAACTAGTATAAAACTCTTGCGTCTCTGTGTCCGCTTTAACCCCTGCAAGTAAACCCGTAGCGATGGCTCCACGACTAAGTCCTTACGCTAGGACATCTGCCGTGACAAATCCATGACAACAACCATTAGGTAAATTACATAGTCTACCACTTGGACTTCATTTAACTGGTTTCAACATGAAATTCTTAATATTCTTCATCACAAACTAGCCAAAAAAGGCTGAATTAAACATGTTTCAACATAACATCACTTCTTGCTGCCTTGAGAACAATTGAACCATTCAGACATCTTGTATGATGGCTTTCTCACTCTTCCAGTACCTGACAGTCTTGGTGGTATGAATGTTTTCTTTGCCCTTGACCTAGCAGCGATGGAGAGAAGATGAACTAGGCCTATCAGCAACAGCAGAAGATGAACTTGGCCTTGTTGGAGCAGGAGCAGAAGGAGCTGCCCTAGGTACAACCCTAGTTGCAGTCCTAGCTAGAGCTCTTGCCCTTGCTGCTGGTGGAGCTATCCTTGCTGTTGCACTGGTTGCAGAAGGAGCTCTTGCCCTTGCTGCTGCTGGAGCAGATGGAGCTGCCATTGGTGCATCAACTCTCCTGTTTTCCTGCAGTGACAACATATAGATAGATTAGAACATAGTATTAAATATACAAAGATTTAACCTGCAGTGACAACATATATAAACAAGATTTAACCTGGTGTTTGTTCCTTCTCATTGCTAGGGATGGCTTCAGATTTTTGTGGCAGCTAGTGTACCTATGCCCTGTCAAGTTGCAATTGCTGCAGGTTATTGTTGCCATCCTAGAAGTATCTTTGGGAGTTGGCTTCTCAAACTGATTCTTTCTCCTCTTAGTCTGCTTCTTTCCTGGCATGTCTCTGAAAACTGGTGGCTCTATGTCAGGGGTCCCAGTATTTGGCCATATATCAGGCCCATGCATAGGATACACAATTGGATTGTAGGCTGCTTGGTACATCGGTTTCTTGAAGAAATCACTAACAAAATCTTCTGGATGAAGTTTTGCCTTGTTAATTGCAGAAACACCATGCTTGCAAGGAACACCAGTCATGTCCCATTTGCTACACCCACATATGTGCACTTGCAGATTAACTGCATATGTGCTTTCTCCACTGCTAATCTGGTATAGATCAGGTCCTGCTTTGATTGACTGACAATATCTAGCATGGTGTTTTGCTTCTTCTAGCTTCTCAGCATATGTTGGGCATATCTGCCACTTGGCTGTCTCAGTCCTGGTCCTATTGGCATTGAACTTAACTAGCAATTTTGTTCTGATGCCATCAACCATGGTTTTAATTGGTTTCCCTCTCACATCAAGTATCATTTTGTTGAACACTTCACTAATATTGTTAACAACCAAATCAGTTTTACAATTCTTGTCCATGGCATGTCTAGCCCATGTATGCTTGGGTATCTTTCTAAGCCATTTCCAAGCTGCCTCACACTCTCTTTTCATGCCTTCCATTGCTTGTTCAAAACCATGCTCAGTATATGAATAACTAGCTTGATCCATATACTTCTTTAACTCTTCACCTCTAAAGCCAGCTGTTTGAAAGTTCTGATAAATATGTCTAAGGCAGTATCTTTGAGGGCAATTTGGGAAGACATTGTTTATGGCTTTAAGAAGGCCCTGTTTAAATAACTAGTGTTCAAATATAGTATAACAACACACTATTTGACAGGAAAGAAGGCTGTTTTGTACTAAGCATGGTAAAACTTCAGTAAAAATAAGAATTATGATGTATGAGGTACCTTTTGTCTATCAGATATGATAGTGTACTTGCCATACTTCCCTGACTCACCACCAAGAGCATACTTGAGCTGGGTTAGAAACCAAGACCAGCTGGCAGTGTCCTCCTTGTCAACAATAGCAAATGCAATGGGAAAGATGTTGTTATTACCATCTCTTTCAGTTGCAGCCAATATTTTTTGCCCTGTTGTCAACTTAACAAAGCAACCATCAACACCTACAACCAAACATAACACATTAGCACCAAACATAAACAAAAGAAATGGCAAATATGTTGGGAAAATAATTATGCAAGTACCTATGAAGGGTCTGCAACCATTTAGGAAGCCCTCTTTGCAAGCATTGAGGCACATGAACAAGCCATGAAATCTAGGGTTTTTGCTAGGATGAAGCTTTAAATGCTTTGTTGTCACAATGCATCTACTTCAGATTTGTATCCAAAGCACAGCTTGGAGGTAATCCCTTATCCTAGTGTATTGTGCCCTCTGATCTCCTTGGACAACTTCCTTAGCTGCTTTCCTTGCCCTGTAGGCCATGTGAATGGACACTTCAATTCCATGTTTTTTCTTCAAATTGTCAATTATTGCCTGGACTGGTGTGTTTATGTCAGACCTTAACTGTTGCTCACACTCATGTGCAACCATTTTGCAGTGACTTTGGTGCTCTCTCCAACAGCAGGACAGCTGTGATACAAGTTCATTTTCTTCATGCAAAATGTCTTCTCATGTGTAATTTGGGAAGCAAAGAATGAAAAAGGACAGTCATCTGTACTGCAAACTACAATAACTCTATCTGAGCAATTCCTATGAAATGAGTAGTTCCTGTTTTGTGAGATGTGAAATGTAAGGAGTGCCCTCCTGAACTGTTGGACATCTAGGAAACAAAGTTGCTTGACAAATTGTTCTTGTGGGTTTTCCCTCTCCTCATCATACCAAACACTAACTTTATTCTTTTTGGCCCTGCTCTTCCTACCATTTGGTAGCTTAAATGGTGGAAGCTGAGCACAATCATTCTCTTCCTGACTTAAGTCACCTGGGTTGCTCTCCTCATCAGATGAAGGTGCCCAGTCTTGCTCTATGATTTGATCCAAACTTGCATGGGATCTTGTTGTTGGCCCCTTCCCCCTCCTCTTACTTCCTCCTGTGCTGCTGCTACCTCCTGCACTGCTTCCTCCTACACTGCTTCCTCCTCTCAAGCCCTCATCTAGTTGCTCCTCTTGTCCTTCCTCTTCATCTCTTCCTTCATTCTCCTCCTCCTCCTCATCTGGTCCATATAGCTCTTCTACATCAGTGTCTCCTTCAAAGTGATGTAGTGGATCATCCCTATGCCTCTTCATTGCCTCCAACCTTGCCAATATGTCATCATCTTCAAGATCTTCATCCTCACTTTCACTATCAGTGAACTCCTCAGCAAGCAGCTGTGGGAGTTTTCTTTTTGCTGCCTTGTACTTCTCTCTTTGTATCATGTTACTCCTGTACCTCTGAATTTCTTCATTTCTTTTCTGCTCCATCATCTGCTCAATGTGCTCTTGCTCTTGGTCTGTCTCCATGAAATACTCATGCCTCTCATTACCATTGTCCAAAGCAAACTCAGGTTCACTTGGGCCCTTTTGCTTCAACAAACAAGAGCTCTCCTGTGTGTTCACTACTTGGACTGGCAGTGGTTGGGGTTTCACTGGACTGGGGAAAAGAACTCCTGAATTGTCTACCTCATAGACAACTGGTACACCTATTTCTGACAAAGGAACCTGCTCTTCATAGGCATGACCAATGTTCAAATCAACTGGTCTAGGTGCATCACTTCTCATAACTGTAATGTTAACAACATTCTTTCCTTTCCTAGCTATGTCATCCAACATTTCTTCCACCTTGTCATCATCAGTTAATTCTTCCATTCCTGACACACCAACTCCTGGATCTCTAACATAATACATAAAATCCCTTGAACTATAGCCTTCTACCTCTATTAGGGCAATGAGATTCCAGAAGGTTATGTCTGATAAACAGATTGTTCTTTCCAAGTTATCTCTGTCTAGGAAATGGAACCTCACTTCCCATTCTTCATCATCCAAGCTACAAATTCAGATAAAATGCATTTAACAGTGTTCAATAAATTCAGTACACAGTCAACAGTTTACTCAAAATTCAGTTAACAACTAACACTAACCCTAATGCTAGAACCCTAACACTACAACCTTAACCGTACTACAACTACCCAAGAACACCAACCATAGAACCCTAACACTACAACCCTAACCCTAGAATACAAATCGCGGAAATGACAAGGGAGGAGGAGGATGACTTACTCCACTCCGCCGAAGGAGGAGGCAAAATGGTGGCTGCCCGTCGGATTGGCCTTCACCGCCTGGGAGAACGCAGTAGCCGCCGCGTATTCCAACGACTTTGGCAGCGATGGCGGTTGGGGAAGAGGCAGCGCGCTCGAGAGATTGGAGCTCCCGCAGAACTCCGGTGGATCTCCAGCACCGCCGCCCGGAGCATCCCCACCGGCAGCAACTCCCCCGCCGCCGTCCACGCCGCCAGGTTTCGTCGTCGCCATGGATTGGAGCTGGAGGGAGAGGACGGAGCAGATCTGGTCTGGTCGGGCGCCGTTGGTCGGTCGGTCCGGCTCGACCAGATGTACGCGCAAACGGCGCCGTCACCGCGTCCGTTACGCCACGTCATGCAAATTGGGCCCCACATGTCGGAAACGCCCTCAACCGCGCGAAATCACTTGTTCAGTGCAATCTGCAACACTGTTACTAAATCCGCGGTGGATTTTGCAAATGATTAGCGACCAGGTTGTTTTCTGCAAGATAAGCCCCAAATGTGGTGGTTTCTTGCAATTCACTCCCTACGAAGCGATCTACGAAGGCTTACGTAAATTTCCTTCGCCACATTCTCTCGCCCCCCTCCCTTCTGATTTCTAGGGGTGTGGGCCCCTTCTTCCCCTGCTCCCAATCACAACTTGACAACTGTTAATTTATGTAAAACTCAACGTAAGTGTTTGTGGGTGTAGCATTGCTCGTGCCCCCTAGTCCGGCAGAGGCACAACCTCCATTTTCGGCTCTATGAGGCGGTCGCGGGCGGCTGGCATGGTGGTGGTTGCGGTATCGTGCATGATGCCGAGACAAACATGCAGCCGGTGCGATGAGAAAAGCTGCAGGATGTGTGCGGGTGCATCGAGCGGTCGCGGGTGACGGGTGTGGCATGGCAGTGGTGCCATGAAAGACGTCGAGATGGATGTGCAGGGACACAACGACATGAGTTGCTGGCGAGCGCTCCGTCGAGTGGTCACTGCCGACGGGGCGTGGTTCTGGTGCGACATATGACATTGAGACAAACATACAGCCAGCCCGGCATCACGACCTGATAGGCGTACACGGGCGTTGTAAGAAGCAGACACTCGTGTTGGAGCATGGTTGGCGGCGGCTCCAAAGCACCAAGAAGAAAGGAGGGATTCGACACTAGGGTTAAAAGGATATGTCTGTGTTGGACCCTATAGGTTATTTGGCCGTCCGGTTACCCTATTGGTGCCAAAAGCCGGTCCGGTCCACCAGACGACACGAATCTTGAGTTTAAATGGTAAGTGAGGCCATGCATTAAAGAACCATCCAGGTATATGTGATACATTGACATAACCACGCCAAGGTATGCAGTGCATGAAAGATGGATCTTTTGCATGGTCAAACTTTACTTTTTGAAGCGAAGCGTGCCGCGTACATGAGATGAGCAAATACATTCAACTACACACAGTGTAATAAGTGGTCATTAAACCATATACGATGGTTTGGAAAATATCTAACATGTACACAATGCTTTATGATGTAGAGATCATCTTGAAATGTATGTTATCCAAGGGCGACAGATGCAAGTGAGTCAAATTTTAGTTCCTCGCCATGTACACATTGTCAGTTACATGATATATTACGATAAAAAAATGCACGTGACAAGTACATATCTTGAATTACATGTCACTAACAGTCATATCGAGTGGTGAACAACCCAAACAAGATCATTGACACGTGCAACGTGGATATGTTGTCAATGACAACGTGACATTGCCATACGTTGCTAGTGACACATGACACTAACGACACGTGGATATATTGCTAACAAACCGAGGCAGTGACGTATCGCGATAACCATCATACCGAGCGGCGTCATGGGGTCGTTTACTGCAGTGGCGGAGACAGCACCCGGCGAGCGGGGGCTGCTGCCCGGGCTCCCATGGTGCATGTGCATGGAGCTCTAGTAGTAAACAAATGGTTTCTTAACAGTTTATTTGGGCAAAACATAATTAACTTGGCATCATGTATATCTTGCCCAGGCTCTAAGTTTGAGCTAGCTCCGCCACTGGTTTACTGTGTGGTAAGTTGTTCATAAACAAGTTTCATGCACGTTATCATCGCAACCGAGTAAAGTTCTGGTTACCAAAATTACTGGTATAATTTTTCTTCCTTTGTGGGAAACCAAGTATAAATGTTACTAGGTGTAACTTAAACCCCCTTAGTGATAATATCCAATAAGGCACATTAAAGTATGATAACCAAATTGAATATATGGCTCAAGTTCATTGACAAAAATTACCAAGCATAATGCAAGACATCAGTAACCAACCATGTACTCTCTATGATTCTTTTTACTCTGTATATAGTGCGTCCTCGGTTTCCGCGTTTCAACTTTGACCATAAATTTAACCAACGAGATTGACTGCGGCGTGAGAAAAATTATACCAGTGAATTCATATTCAAAAGAAGTTTTTAATGATATAATTTTTGGCCCCGCCGAAGTCGGTCTCGTTGGTTAAATTTATGGTCAAAGCTGAACCTTGAGAAGCGCGGGCGCGCTATATTTTGAAACAGAGGGAGTATGAAAAATATATCAATATCTATAATACTAAAAGTTATATGTGAAAATTAAATTCATGATGCATCTAATGATATTGATATTGATTTTGTATTGTGAATATTGATTTTTTTATAAAGTTTGACTTCAGGCAAATTTTACATAGGGAGTAAAAAGGACGGGAGGGGGCACATGTGTGTGCCCGTAGCGGTGTAGCGGTTCGCAAGAGAGTGGGAGAAGTCTGTTTTAAACCTTGTCTTCGTTCGACCCGGCGAATTCGAACCCCAACCTTTAAATCCCGGAAATCGGCACCCCCACCTCTCTAATCCCAGTCCTTTGCGCCCTTAAGCCCGTTTTAGCAGGGGATTAGCGGACGTGGCAGAGGAGGAGGCCGGGTTAGGTGATTGATTAGGATAAGTGACGCCCCGCGTGGTACCCCATGCCTCTCTCGAAGCGCCTTCTGCTCAGCGCGGCCGGTGGAGAACAAAAGTACGGTTCTGCAGGCGACCATCGGCGGAGGCTACCCGCGGCGGCGACCATCGGCGGAGGCGGCCCGCGGCGCCATCGGGCGGAGGCGACCGGCGGCGACCATCGGCGGAGGCAGCCCGCGGCGACCATCGGCGGAGGCAGCCGCGGCGGCCATCGGCGGAGGCGACCGCGGCGGCGACCACTGGCGGAGGCGGCCCGCGGCGGCGACCACTGGCGGAGGCGATTGACGATGTCGTCCGTGCTTATCATCTTCCCGCAGTGGCGGGATTCGAAGGAGAGGTGTAGGAGGGTGAGCTCTCTTGGTAAGCTAAATTTCACCTCTTGTTTGCTCTCTCTGTTCCCCTCTGTTCTACTTCTCTTGTTCTGAAATTTGTTTTCCAATTGGACAGCATGGGTTCATCGAATGGCATGACGGGCCAACAACACCATTTATCCGTGATTTGTTGGGAGATCATCAGGACAAAGTGTGGATGCTTGAGGCTGTTGTTGCTAGTCAATCCAGTGAGAGAGAAGTTGCTGCATTCATTGAGGAATTGGAGAAGAAGACTGAAGTAATTTCAGAAATTAGTGACAGGAAAGATGTGATTCAGATGTATAAATGTGCAGTTTATGGTTTGATGATCTTTGTGGCTGGTTTAGTCGCTGTGTATCTGAATCATATTGGAATGAATTAAGAAAACTCAAATGAGTTGTGTATGTCTGAATTTCTCAGTTTTGACAGCTAAAGTTTTCACCTTTTGATACTTTCTACAGCAAAATTTCCAGTTTTTGACTGGATGCGAGTGTACAATACAAATACAGTACACACACATTTTTTTGACTGCAAGAAGAACTACATGGACATACTTTAAGAGGAACAAGCACACTTACACCGATCAATTCGCAGTACCAGCACAGTACACTCAACACCAAATTTCAGAGTGTTCATTTGACAGTAACAGTGACCATTTTGCAGCAAACATGCAGTACATTCAGGATCATTTGACAATAACACTAAACTTAAACAAATATTGCTCATTTGGCAGTAACACTGAACTGCACTTAGGGATCACAAGCATCAGGCGATATTAAACATAAATAGTGGTCGTTTATCAGTACCGGAAGGACCATGTTCACATCATAAAACTAGAGTTGATATTAAAACTACAATCATAAGCAGTACTTCATACTGACACTTCCATACAAGCACTAGTTCATTCTGACATTTTCCAAAATAACCACATCATCAAGGAACTCTAGTAATTCCCACTAGCAGTGAAATATGGCATGAATCCTGTCCCTTCTCTAGCTCCTCTCCCTCTTCCAGCTCCCATCCCTCTTCCAACTCCTCTCCCACTCCCTCCAGCAGAAGCGGATGAACTTCTAGTCACTCTGGGTGGTCTGAAGGTAGATGCAGCAGCTTGAGAGCTTGATCCTGCAGCTTGAAAGCTTGATCCAGCAGCTTGAGAGCTTGGTACAGCTGAAGCTCTAGCTGCTGCAGCCCTGCTTGTTGATGCATCTGTTTGTGCTTGCTGCAAATAAAATAGACAAATTAGGCAAAATAGGTGCATAATTTCATTTGAACAGAGCAGACATAGTAATAAATTACCTCTGTAGCTCTCTGTTTTCTCCCTCTCTTGCCAAGATGTGATTTTGTTTTTTCTGTACTATCCCCATTCTTAGAACAAGAAGTTTTATTGTGCCCCTTACCACCACAAGATCCACAAGTTATCTGAATGCCGTGCTTGCTCAGTTTCTTACCCTTTGGTGCTTCACCCTCTTCTCTCCTTCTATCATTATTCTTTTTCCTTTGCCCTGGCATGGCAATGTAGCCAGGTGCAACTGGCCTAGGGTTTTGGGACACGGGCCATTTTTCCTCTCCTTCAACAGGCAGGAGGCAGTGCTCATAAATCTTTTTGAAAGTTTCAATGGAGTAGCAGTTGTCAATGTAATCTTCCAACTTTCTCCCACATTTATAGATAGCACATATGGCATGAGTGCAAGGCAATGCTGCCAACTGAAAGTAACCACAAGAACAAGTCCTATTGTCAAGATTTACTGTGTACCTCCTGCCTCTCCCAGTCAGATGCTTGACCTCAAAGCCCTCCTTGCCATTCCAGAGGACCTCACAAAATTGAGTTCTCTTGATACTAGCCTTGAGTTTTTTAAAAATGTTTGGGCAAATTGTGCCCTTCCAGTTGTCACTTTTGGCTCTCTGCTCTTGAACTCTAACATATAATTTCTTCCTGATCTTCTCTTGCTGTGAAATAATGGGGTAGAACCTAGCTTCTATAATAGCATTGTTGAATGATTCACAAAGGTTGTTGTCAACTGATTCACATTTTGCCCCAACTGGAAAGAAAGCCCTAGCCCAATGCTTGGGCTCTGTCCTCATGATATCCTTTGCACCATCAGGAGTAAGTTGAGCTAGCTTGGCTTTGTTGTAGTTAAAATCTTCCCTGTTTGAAGCCTTTGCAATGGCCCAGAACCTTTTCTGCAACTCATGGTCTTTGTGTTTCTTTCTCCAATTGGCATAAATGTGCCTAGCACACATCCTATGCTCTGCCCTAGGCAAGTAGTCTCTCATGCTTATAATTAGGCCCTGCAAAAAGAGACAAATGCTAGCAGCAATTAAAAATGCATATCCAAAAAAAGACATTAATATATTTTGTCCTAGGCATTAAATAAATTTTACCTTTTGTTGGTCAGAAATAAAGACCCACCCAGCACCTTGATCATTAATGTCCAAATCTTTGATAAGAAGTCCAATAAACCAGGCCCAAGTATCCTTGGTCTCCTTCTCCACAACAGCCCATGCAACTGGATACATTTGGTTGTTGGCATCCCTGGCAATTGCAGCTAGTAGCTCACCTTGGCATGCTCCCTTGAAGAAACATCCATCCAGCCCAATCACTTTTCTGCATCCTGCTTTAAACCCTTTCTTCATTGCATTGAAACAAACATAAAATTGCTGAAAAATGTTCTGCTCCATCTCTTTTGGATCCAAGCAAACAGCCACTGTGCTCCCTGGGTTGCTTCTAAGAAGTTCCAACTGATAATCAAACACTTTTGTGTACTCATTTTTCATACCACATAAAAGCTTGTCAAGTACAATTTTTTTTGCTGCCTTGCACTTTGAAATTGATACATCAGCAAACATTTCTTGCATCACTGTGGATTTCATGCTGTCAATCTTCCATAGAGGATTTGCCAAGATGAAATTCTCATACCTTTTGGCAATGACCTTAGCAGTAACAAGTTTGTTGTCTCTGTTTTGTGCACATTCATGTTCATCTTCAAATGTGATGATTTGAAACCTAGAGCACCTGCTTGTTTTTGCTGCATATAACAACCATGGACACCCAGGCCAGTCACATTTTGCTCTAACTCTGTGCTCCTCAGATTTTAAGAAGGAAATGCTCCTTTTGGTAGCAAGTCCATATCTCTTTATAGCTTTAGTTAACTGCTTCTTGCTTCTAAAAACCATTCCCAGACTGAAGTGTGGAATGTCAGAGTCAGGGTTAAACCTAACATATTGGCTCTTCCTTCTAACCATGTTCCCATCTTCATCTTCATCATATGAGTAGTCCTCATCAGATGATTCGAACTCCATATCCTGTACAACCTCCTCCACATTTGCCACCAGCTCAATAGGCACTGCCCCGGTTGAATCTGTATCAGCCCACTTCTTGGAATCTCTCATCCTTTTCCTGAATTTTCTTGCATGCTTTCTCAGCTCAACAACCTCTGATTCTTCCCCACTGTCATCTGTATGTGGCACATACTCAATGTCCTCTGAATCAGATGAATCTGCAACATCTTGTGCAACTTTTGCAACATTTTCAGAAAGTACTGCAACACTTTCAGAAATGGCAGTACCATTTTGTGGAACTACAACAGCATGTTGTGCATCTACTGCAACATTTTCTGCAACTTCAGAAACTTGGGACATATCATATGCTTGAGTTGGATTAACAACTTGAGAACTCTGACTAGCATAACCACTTCTCACATTTTTCTTCAATGGACTGCTAATCACTTGTGTGACCACACCACCTTTATTGGGAACAAGGATGTGTTCAAGTATCTCTCCTCTTGCACCACTAGTCTGTTCATTTCCATTGCCATGCTCATCTTCTTCTGTGATAACTAAATCAGGTGCATCTTCACTGCCAATACACATCAGGTTCTCAAGCTCGTCTCCTTCAAAATCAGACCCACTATCTGCTTCCTCTGGTTCATCCTCTTCCCCATTATACTCCACATATACTTCAGCAACCCCTCCATCTGTAATGTAGTTAGACATCTTCATGCAACCAACATCATCAAATAAGAAAAGCAGTCCATTTATCAACTCCCTACCAGGCAACAAAAAATGGAACTTCATGCTTCCCTTCACTGTCATATGATCTCCTAAAAAGCCTTTCAGCTCTGGCAGCGAGAGCTTGTCTCGCTCAATCTCTGACATTCCAATATCTCCACCCACATAATCAAGCGATGGACCAATCCGTAAGAACTCTCCCCCAAAGTGGAATCTGACAGTCAACACTTCTGCTGGATCCATGTTTTCAGTGACAAAATCCTACATTACATCAAATACATAAACATAATTGAACTAGAACTAGAAACAAAACCATCTGACCTTAGCAAAAATTAAACCCAAAAAAATCCAGTTTGAACACCTGTACAACCCTAAACCTAGCGCCTGCAAGAGTGTCAAATTTCCCCCAAAAAAGCAGCGACTGGACGCTCGGGAAGAACATCGTGTACCTGCTCTTGTTCTGCAGGAGTGCTAGTCGGAGGTGGCTGCGATCATCCGCCGTTCGCCATCGCCGCCGCGGAGGAGAAGTTGATGCGTCAGGGGAGAAGGGAGATGATGGGGCGAACAGAATAGCGAACAGGCGAGATGGTTCGGTTCAGCCAGTTATCCCCGTGCCTGAACCAGTTGGACCCACGATCAACAAGAGCTGAGTCAGCAATCCCAGTCGCACGTCAGCGAATCCCTGTTTGGGAACGAGCTTAAGGGTGCAAAGGACTGGGATTAGAGAGGTGGGGGTGCCGATTTCTGGGATTTAAAGGTTGGGGTTCGAATTCGCCGGGTCGAACGAAGACGAGGTTTAAAACAGACTTCTCCCCAAGAGAGTCAAACGAAAGGTGTCTCGGTTCCGTGAGGGCAAACTTTTTGGTCATGATTAGTCTCCGCGGCAGGCAACCCAGTCACAGGCCTAATCCCTGCAGACACAAGAACGCGGCGCACGTGTGTGGCCATGGCGAATGGGCTGCACACTGCCCACCGCCACCATTTTCTTTCTCACACAAATTGGGCCAGGCAATGGGCACGTGTGTGTGTGGTCATACCGAATGGGCTGCCTAAGCCCGTTCCGGGCAGCCCATTCTATAAGTGATATACAGTAGCGCTCGCGTCGCCCGCATCGTGTATTTTGTTTTCCGAAGCATCGTGAAATCAAGCAACACTCTTTGCAAAGGTCACTCTCACCTTCTCAGGTTGCGATAAGTGGACACACGCAGTGCGCTACTTATCGCAACATGGGAGTTTTTTTAGATTTTTTTATTCAAAACATTTTATCTTTTAAACCGTGCGTTCAAATCTCGAAGGTTTTTATCATTGGATTCTTTGTGTCAAAATCTTTAAACTATGTCATGTTAATAAGTTTTGACGAATTTTTTTCATGAAAAAAATGGATAAAAAAACCAGGCTGGGAGCACGTTTCTTTTCCTTTCTGAAAGAGGCATAGCTGCACCTCGCGCAGAAGGCAAAAGCACACTTTTTTTGTTTTCGAAAGGATGGTCGTGCCTCTCGCGGAAGTAAACCCGTACTGTTCATGAAAGAGAAAAAAATAAAACATATTTTTTTCATATTGAAATAAAACCGGCCATGCCTCTCTGTACCGTACACAAACGGCTATCTCGCAAACTAAAAAATGTTCAATATACAAAATGTTCAGCGGATGTTAAAAAAGTACACCGTACATTAAAATTGTCCAGCATATATAAAAAGATATTCAAAGTATGTACCGTACACAAAAAAAGATTCAATATATACAAAGAAAATGTTCAGCGTATAATATATAGAAAAAATGTTCAACGTATGTTAGAAAAAGTTCACCATACACTAAAAATATAGTTCACCGCATTCAATGTATATTAAAAAGTTAATCCTTCATTAAAAGAGGGTGGTTTGTTAAATTTTTAAAAGATGTTCACAATTTTAGAAAGGTTCAAGTTCATGTAAAATCAGAGATAGTTCATTAATTCAAAAAATGCTAGTGAATCCAAAAAATGCTCGTGAATTTGAAAAATGTCTTAAATTCAAAAACTTTACTAGCGAATTTGAAAAAATGTTTCAGAAAGTAAACATTTTTTTCATGAATTTAATTAAAATGTTTGTGAAATCCGAAATATTTTAATTAAACCCCGATAAAACTAATGGTGAAAACAAAGAAAAACCAATAAGCCAATAAAACAACAAGGAAAAGAAAAAAAATAGAAGAAAACATGAAAACAACAATTTAAAACACAGAGGAAAACAAAAACATAAGAAAAACCAAAGAATAACACAATGAAAAACCATAGCAAATAAGAATACCAAAGAAGTGGAGAGCATAAGGAAAAACAAAAATAATAAAAAACCCAAAAAAATAGTGAAAATCGTTGGAAAGAAAAATATAATTAAACCAGAAAACCCATGAAAAGAAAATAAAATAAAAAAGAAGACAATTCCATAAATAAAAATCTGGTCAAATACCCAGAAAACTCTAAAATCATAGAAAAGAAAAATGCAATAATACTAGAAACCAATGAAAATGAAAATAGAATAGAAAAAAAGGAAAAATAAAAAAATAATTCTCTAATAAAAAACCAGATAGATACCCAGAAAACCAACATGAAAATGCAAAGTAGGAGAATAACTAGCTGGAACCTTCGTAAAACCAAATGGAAGCCTCCAAGACAGGTGAAAAAGTTTCCCAGCCCGCTAAGCAAGCGCTTCCTACTCTCACTAATGGGTTGGCCTGCCATGAGTGCCTGGTAGTGAGCAAGCAGTGTCGTGAGTGTTGCTACACGTGAACACTAGCACATATGCTCGTGTGTTGCAACGGAAGAGAATTTTTTTCGCCAAAAACAACGATAGAGATAATTAACGTGTCCACCAAAAATGGTCTCCGCGGTGGTGGGGCGACAGAGTGAGGAGCTGAGGTCTTCTCGCGAGTCATGTTTACCTTGCGAGATCTTGATAGTGATGGGGTTAGTTGGCGTGGTGGTGATTGGTTGGCGTGGTGGAGACCACCCAACTCGTTGGTTTCTCCCTCGGGCCTGCCTCTGTATTAGGTTTGTGGTTCCCTCCTCATTTGGTGGTTGTGCGATGACCTTTGGGGCATGGTTGCTTCGACCACACTCTTCTACGACGGCTTAACCGGATGTGTTACTAATTGCAGCGCATAAATCCCGTTCAATATCATAATCAGTGCATAACCAGGTGGGCCCTTCTTTATTATGCTTTATTCTCTTTGATTATTTTGTTTTGAAAACCTCAAACCATTTTTGAAAAACTCCTATTTTTTCTGAGTTTTGAACAAATTTTGGAACGACAACAAAAATATAAAGTTCCAAACATTTTAAAAACAGGAACAAAATTTTACAATTCTGAGCATTTTTCAAAATTTGAACAAAAATTTAAATTCTGAAAGTTTTTTTGGAAATTTTAAATTGATGAAAAAATAACTTAAAAGGTCATAATAAAAAAGAAATTGAAAAGAAAAAGAGAAAGGAATGGAAAGAGAATAGAAACAAAACACAGTAAAAGTGAAAACGGGCCGGCCCAGTCTCGGGCGCCCTATGTTAAGGTCCAACTATTTTTCGCACAGTGCTGTAAATAGGGTTTGCCAGCTACTTGGGCAGGAAAATAAGAGGGCTGGCCTCGCTGGGCCAGAGTGTGCACGCCTACATACAACATTGTGGAGGAAACCATCTTTTCGTTTCTACCAGACGGCCGCAGAAAAATTTAGTATCGTGTCAGATAGAAAACATATTTTCAGCGCTAAATGGATGAAAAACAGAAAAATGCACCATGCTTTATTTTTGAAATAAATTATATTATTAAAAAACTAATAAAAATATATAAAGTAGGTGCATGTGTAGATATAATTTATAAACCATAATCACCCATCACGTGATGTCTTAAGAGCACCAAATAGGAGGTCTGCCACATAGGGACGCTTCATGGTGGACCGACCCGTTCCACCTACATGCACACAGTAGCGAAAGAGATCACACAATTTAGCAAACAAAGCTCGAACACAGTAGCAATAGGGGCACTGTAGCCACCGAAACACTCTCACAAACCGCTATTGAAGCGAATGGGAGTATTGTAGCAGCCATTTAAAATATATGTGCTCCTTTTTCAGGAAAAACAAACATTTTCCCAAATGTGAATATTATTTATGAGCGCGTCATTTTTACAAATTTCTGAATATCTTTCAAAAATAAGAATATTTCTTCAAATTTTGCTAAAATTTATGAAATACAAACATTTTTTAAAATCCAAACATTGTTTCAAGTTGGCAAACAATTATTGAAAATAACAAAAAAAAGGTTTAAAATCAGTGATTTTTTAATTTTGAAAATTATAAACAATGCATACTTTTTTTAATTTGTAAAGATTTTAAATATTTGGAATGTTTTTTGAAACAGGATTTTTCTTCCAAATTAGAGATTACAAATCAAATATTACAAACATTATTTGGAGAAGCGGATATTTTAAATTTGTAAAAAAATACAAAAGCATGGTCATTTTTTCAAATTTATGAACATTTCTTAAAATTTGCAAAATTTTGAAACAAGAAAGAAGAAACTATAGAAAGTGAAAACCGGTTGAGGAAGCATCTAGAAGGTTCCAAAAACTAATATTTGTGTTTCATTGCAATCTGCTAACTGATCAGGAACTAGGATTTCTGGGCCCTCACACCGATGGCAATGAAGGCCTGTCAGGATTTCGGGCAAGAGTTTAACAATAATCGATTCTCAAAAGAAGAAAAAAGGAGTTAATTTTTTTAGACAGAAAAAAGAATTAATAATAGGAACTCCTATGCTATGCGTTGAAAATTATATGAAGCCTGCAGGCGTTATATAGTCACAGCTTGGCTGAAGCGAGAGTCTTCGTTCTATTTTTTTCGTTCGCAACTAGAATATGCTTTCCTTTTGGATTTGTTTACTGTGTTTCGTTTTTTGTTTATAATTTATGTGTCATTTTTTTCATTTTCATTTTATTTTCTACCTTTTATATTTCAGATTTTTTTTCTTCTTTTTGTTAAGGTTTTTTAGCACACACTGTAATTTTCTTAGTATACGCTGTACATTTTTCAAATATACACTGAATTTTTTTATATACATTGGATTTTATTAACATAGAATGAAAATTTTCAAATATACCAGTATGGAATTGTTTCTGATACACATTGAACAGTTTTAGTATATTGTGAATTTATTTTTATATACACATAGTTTTTTTATAAAACGGATACTAAAATTTTTTCTAAAATTATTTTTGAAATTTTAATATGTCTTTAAAAATCCAGCTCCTAATAAGAGATAAGAAATGATTTTTTGGGTGAAAAACTGACTAAAAGTCGAAGCATAAAGAAAATAAACAGCAGGTTGCTAGGCAAAGTGCCCCGGCCCTTGCGTCAAGATAGTGCAGCAAGGCATTGTACTATGCCGTGAGTGAATAAATTAGAGTTTTACCCCCTAATGATTGGTTTGTTTATACCCTTATATACGAATAAGTTTGTATATTGACCGTCAGGTGTAACTGATCCAACGGTTGATAGGTGGCAAACCCTAACGGTATTGACCTTTGGATACGTTTTGATGTTGCACTGGATGGTTCCATGTGGTATTTGTAGTATTGTACTTCGATTTCAAAGTCACCGACGTGCGTGCTCTGCTTTTCTGGATGCTTCGCCACGCATCGCGAACCACCTAGAACTAAGTCAGATTAAAATATCGTAATCTAACATTCTTAAGAAGTTGCTCCCCACTTCTACCTATTCTCTCAACATGCACATTGTCCACATCAGCTTTATGCCACGTCAGCATTCACCTTGCCATATCAGGAGTGGAAAAAAGATCAAATTAGCATTTGGCATTAATTCAAGCATGCATGCAAAAACAGCGGTGGAAAAGGACCAATGCATGCAGTAGTTGTTGCGTGAGATTCCCTTCTGCCTACTCGGGACATGGGAGATTGATCAATTTAATTATGGCAGCGCTGATTTCATTTTTTCAACGAATCCCGTGATTCAACTCTGGTAATTAACTGCAGCGGGCCTCTTCCATCTTCCATAACCGATGAGAATCCCATCGGTCCTCTCTCCTCATTACTCTTCCAGCCTTCCATATGTATCCCTGCAGAATGAGCGATGCCGTCAGCCACCACCACACGGGCAATGCAACCCAGCGCTCCTCACACCGCCGCCTCCAGACGACAAGGGTTGAACTTCCCATCGATGGTTGTTTTAGGCGCGTAGCACGTCGCCCTCCACGGATCCACGTGCTCCGGCCAGATCCTCCGCCGAGAGTTGTAGCACACGCATGGGACCTCGGCCATCGCGACCACTCTGCCTCCTCGAGACCAAACTCCATAGCCACCCTGCTACCTAGATGAGACTTCCCATGCCCCTTCAAACAGTGGAGCGGCGTCGCGCGCCTTTGATCCAAAATCATGTCATGATGGTCAGGTTCACATCTTCCAGGTTCCTGTCTTCCCGTCTCCTACATGGGACAAATATCTATGAGCCTCCTATTCTTGCCCTTCTCTGTTCTTTCCCTCCTACTGAATTCCCATAATTTCTTCAGTGATAAATGTTGCTGCAATTGATTCAGATACGTTTGACTAATATTCTTGGGATTTTTTTAACTTATGATTTACCTTTTATTTGCGGGGCAAGTACCAGACCATCTTGGGCTGCATTGGCTTGCCAATTATAAAACCCCTAATCTTTTTAATGTTTCTTTGTACAGATGCTTTAATCTATATCAAGGTCTTTGATGAAATTGGTACCAGATTGTGATTGAAAATAAATATAGGTAATCTTTATGCTCCACTACCAACTGAATATGTATTTGATACATTGATGCCGTCATCGATAACAAATTCATTAGTTCATATAGCATGTCATTATTTGCAATTTTGTAGGGAAAAGCTTTGTTTTTATACTTCTATGTGCAGATTGTTTTTGAATGTCTATCGACAAGTTGTATGATAAAAAATAGAGTAGAGCAACAATCTTACTAAAGCATATACTATTGCCACATGCCATTGTTTTCATAAGTTTGATGCATACATCCGAGAAGTGTGCGATTTCAAAAGCGTTTCCGCTAGCGCTAAATATATTGATGCACTACCAAGTGTCTTATGTCCAATCTTATTCCTGCACGTATCTTCTTCACAATAACATAACCAGGTTATATTCTGTTGAAATATGTATACTCAACATATTCTTCTTATGTTCATGTACTAAGTCGCCCCTCTTTTGTATCAGCTACCCTATATATCTCCTTCTGTGCAACATTGTAGGTGAAGCTGCCGCAAACAATGATTAAAGCATGCTTGCAGACCTGCCAAACGTGGTGTATTTACTATTTTTTGGTGCGCACAATTTCAGGACAGTAATGATCTTTTTATTGTTCCAGTTGTTTGTTGTATATATACATATATTCCTAAGATCTGGAGCAATATCTCACCATGCAACAGAATATGTGATATTAAAATTATTTGCATGTATGGAATTTGGTTATCTCATTCAGTTTATTTAGACTTGACATCCTGTTTTGTTTTTGATCCGTATCTATCTTTGTACAATATATCAAGTTCACTTCATCTCATTTTATTGTCATACGTTAGTAATAATAGTGTCCTGCAGATGCACATGAGTGATAACCTGACTAAAGGGGCATTGCCTTTTATAGGGACAACTCAGCATACGAGCATTTAAACTATTGTCCTCAAGTGATATTTTAACTGCTATGGAATACTTAACTGTGTAAGGACTTGAAATGGCACAAAAATGTACTAGAAGGCTTCTGATTTCCCAGCGTCCAGGTTCTGTCACGGTCAATCTAGCAGCTGTAGCCTTGGCTGCAAGTTTTAGTCCCTCTGCTTCCACCCATGATGTCTGTGTTGTAAGTTTGCTTGCATGGCGAAGGAGTTCTGGTCCAGAAAGTGCATTACAATACATAAACCATACATCTAATTATTGTTGGAACTTTGTGATGGTACTTTGAAGAATGAATGCCTTAATACAATTGTTTCATTGGTTGACAAGCTTTCTGTAATTTGGAGACTCAAACAATACGGATCTATCATTTTGAAATTGTGGTTTGCGCGAGCTGACAAGCACCGCACTTGGGCGGTAAATTCATTTCATTCCCATATCTTATTTGTCCTTTAGGAATACGCCTTATAAAGTTTTAGAACTTGATACACTAATTTTCCGCAGCAACGCGCGGGGTGTTATCTAGTATTCCAACTGACATGCCATCCATTCTCATGGAAGCCCACTACAATTCTTCTCCTCCACTCGTCATCTCTGGCCGGAGATCCAACCACCCATCCTACCGCACTCCCTGTCGCCTCGCCCATCCTAGTCTTGACACTCTTGCTATCGCCCACTGGTGCCTTCGACCTTCCACGAGGTTGTAGGGCATCAAAAATTGCCACACCACTGCCACCATCGGCAGTGGCGGAGCTTCACCCAAATAGTTGGGCGGACCAGCTGAAGGAAATAAGTACTGGGCTTGATTTTCACAACCCAAAAGTAGACATACAATTGAAAAAGTTCATGGGCTGGGCACGTCACGACCCACTTGCCCTTGCTGTAGCTCCGCCACAGATCATCGGGACTCTCCGGCAGACGGGTGCAGTGCATCTAAAATCGTCACGCTGCCATCATCATGACGCTCTTGCCGGTGATTATGGACCTGCGGCCGTATGTACCATCGAGCATGCACTCTGCCTTCCGGTGGTGTGCGAGTACTCACACTGGATCACGCAACTGTGTGCACATCATGGGTACTCCTGGAACATCAGATTCGTCTTACTTGCTCACATCATGGGTGCACGGCGGCCGGCCTGGGCAATTGCCAGAGGTGGCTGAGAAGGGCCTGGCCAGGCAAGGCAGCAGGCGGCGTGACTGATGAGTCGCATCTCCGTCTAAAATTTCCTAGGTTTTATCTTTTATTTAGAAGATCTCACATCCCCCCTTTTGTTTGAGAACCAGATGTCACATTTTCTAGTTACGCTCAATGCTTCATATCTTTGTGTGTAGGCCCATAAGTTGTGTTTGGTTAACATGTTTGGTGGACTGAGTCTCGGGGGCGCCCCTATTGGGGTAACTTCGCGACGGGGGGAGCCTCAATGGGCCGACCTGGCCGCGTAGGAGGCCGCGACCTGTTTTTTTCTTTCTGTTTTTATTTTTTGCATTATTTTGTATTTTTTTATACTTTAATATGTTGAACAAGTATTTGAAAAATGTTGACGTATTTGAAAATGTTGAAAAAGTATTAAAATATTGATCAAGTATTTGAAAAATGTTGAATAAGTATTAGAAAATATTGAACGAGTATTTGAAAAATGTTGAATAAGTATTAAATTTTCTTGAATGAGTATTTGAAAATGTTGAACAAGTATTTATAAATGTTGACTAAGTATTAGAATGTTGAACAAAAATTTGAAAAAGTATTGAATAAGCGTTCAGATAATGTTGAACATGTACCCAAAAATGTTGATCACTTATTAAGAAATAGTGACATATACGAAAGTGTAGAGTGAAAACGAAAACAAACATAAGAAAAAACAAAAAATGGAGAAGAAAAATAACCAAACAAAAAATGGAGAAGAAAAAATAATGCAAAAAAGAATGACAAAACAATGAAAAACCAGATTTTCCCCCTCTAAGTAGGTCGCGCCCCTGCTTGTTATCATGAAATGGGAACAAATAGTCGCCGCGGAGTCTCTCTTCCTAATCTGATCGGGGGCAAACACTATGGGCTTGGCAGGGGCAACTCTATATAATACGGGCCTAGTACAAATGGGCCAAAAAATCGAGTTGACCCTGTACGTGGATTCACCCTGGTCACATGTCCTTTTTGTTAGATTGTATGTGTACTCCTGTGTATTTTGTATCTCCAGTGGGTTTATAGGATCAGGACCACGTCAGACCTGCGTGCCAATGTATAGGACGTGCGGTTCCTTCTCCTCTCCCTCTCGCATATATATATGCTTGTAATCTGTACAACAGAATCATCAAGGAAATTGCTTTCCAACTTGGTATCAGATATCAGGACTCCTATGGCTGAGCACGACTCTTCCTCCGCCTCCTCCTCCGCCGCCCTCGGCTCCGGCACGTCGCCGGCCCCCTTCTCCTCTGCGGCTCCCGGTGCGAACTCCAGCTCGTCCACCTCCGCGGCCACCTCGCCGCCCCTCATCTTCGGGACCACTCCCTCCCTCTTCCATGGTACTTCCCCTCCTCCGGATCTCGCCTTGCCCCTCTGTTCTCCTCCTCCCCCTCCCTGCCGGCGCCGCCGGCACCCCGCCACCCCATCTACCAGGATCACATCACCAACCACATAAAATTCCTCCTAAACCCTGCTGACCACAACTACCACAAGTGGAAATCCTTCTTCCTCATGGTTCTGATCCGCTACGGTGTTCGGTTCCTCATTGACATTCCCCTCCCTCCCAATGCTGATCCCTCTCTCTTAGAGCTCGATGCCCACATCGTTCTCTGGATCTACGCCACCCTTTCCGACACCATGGTCGATCACGTCGTTGGGGCCGAGTCCACCTATGCCCTTTGGACGAAGATCAAAGATTTCTTCCTCGCAAATCGAGCTGCCCGGTATATGATCCTAAACCGGCAGTATCGTAACCTCAAACAGGGTGAACTCTCTGTCTCCGAATATGCCCGTCGCATGAAACTCCTCACTGACGCCCTCGCCGACATCGACCACGCCGTCTTCGAAACTGACCTCTCCACCCAATTCCTCCATGGCCTCGACAAGCGTCTCGACACCATCCGCGTCGTCCTCGGCGACCAAGGGCTTCCCTTCGACACGGTCCTCTCCCGGGTCATCCTGGCGGAGGAATCCCAGGCGCAACGCGCCGCCGAGGAGAGTGCCTCGGCGTTTGCCTTCCCCGATGGTGACCGTGGCCAAGGCGGCAGCTCCAGGACAGGCTCTCGCGGCTCTGGTGACCGCGGACAGAGCGGTGGCTCCTCCGACCGCGCCCCGGCTCCTCATCATCAACACCAGCAGCCATCTGGACGTGGTCGTGGTGACCGCTCCGCGGAGGGTGATCGCGGTCGTGGCCGCGGGCGTGGTGACTACACTGGGCGCGGCTCGTCCTCCCTGCCCCTCCAGTCGCCGTTCACCGGCTACTTTGCACCATACGGCATGGCGTTACCCTCTCTGCGTGCTGGCTGGGTGCCCCCCAATGCTGCTGGCGTGCTTGGCCCCGCCCTGGTGCGCATGCCCAAGCGTACCCCATGTACCAGCCTCCGCCGCCGCCGTCGACGCCATATTACCCTCCCGCGCCATCGTCCTGGGAGCATTTGGCCATGTTGCATTCCGCCTACAGCAACACCGGCGTCCCCACCCAGCCTGCCCCCGAGTGGTACTTGGACAGTGGAGCTTCCTCGCACGTGACAGGCACCCAAGGTACTTTCACCACGTCTCATCATTCATTAAAGCATGTTCCTTCTAGCATTCTTGTTGGTAATGGGCAACACATTCCCGTCACGGCCACTGGCTCCACCACACTTCACCCTCACGATTTTCGCCTCACGGATATCCTTGTTTCTCCTCATGTAGTCACTAGCCTTATTTTCGTTCGCAAATTTACCAAAGATAATTCCTGTTCTGTTGAATTTTATCCGTGTGGTTTTCTTGTGAAGGATCTTCGCACTCAGAAAGTTCTCATGATCTCCGCTAGCACCGGCGACCTCTACCCCTTTTATGGCAATAATTCAACCAAGGCGTCCGCACTCCTCGCCACCACCTCGGACTTATGGCATCGTCGCCTTGGGCATCCCGGCGCTCACACCCTCTCCGCTATTTCCCGTGATTTTCTTAGTGATTGTAATAAGGCCCCTCATGTACCATGTAGCGCTTGCCAATTAGGGCGTCAGCCACGTCTTCCCTTTTCTTCCTCTCATAGTCACACATATGCGCCCTTTGATTTAATCCATTGTGATTTGTGGACATGCATCTCCTGTTGTAAGCTTTTCTGGATTTCAATATTATCTCGTTATATTGGATGACTACACGCACTACTCGTGGACCTTCCCCTTACGCCACAAATCTGAAACCTCCACGGTTTTGCAACGCTTCTTCACCTTCGTTCACACCCAATACAATGTAGTCATCAAAAGCATGCAATGTGATAATGGCGGCGAATTCATCAACTCCTCTCTACGCTCCTTCTTCTCCAACAACGGCGTCGCTTACCGTTTCTCATGCCCTCACACATCTCCTCAAAATGGCAAGGCCGAACGCCTCATACGCACCACCAATGACATAGTGCGCACTCTTCTCATCCAAGCCACCCTACCACCGCCCTTTTGGGTTGAAGCCCTACATACCGCCACATATCTCCTCAACAGACGTCCATCCACTGCAACCTCGCCAAACACACCCTTCTTCATGCTCCACGGCGTTCATCCCGACTACAATCACCTACGCGTGTTTGGTTGCCTCTGCTTCCCAAACCTCTACGCCACAATGGACAACAAGCTCTCCCCTCGCTCTTCTCCTTGTGTTTTCCTAGGCTACCCACTCGAACACAAGGGATACAGGTGCTACGATCCATCCACACGCCGCGTTATAGTCTCTCGACATGTAGTTTTCGATGAAACTATTTTTCCTTACCAGCCACCCACCGCGGGCCACACAACATCTACGTCCACAGTCGATCCCCATGCATCCCCCTCTCCCCGACCGAATCTCTCGGATCCCTCGCCGCTACCTACCTCGTACGGGTCCCACCCTCCTGACTCGCCGCAACCATCCTTCCCACCCTCCTCGGTCCTCACGCTGGCCCCATCCACCACCCGCGCTTGGTCCCCCACCTTGCAGTCCACGCCCACCACGCCATCCCATCCCGATTCTCCTGCCACACCCACCTCGACCGACTCCTCCTCGGATCTGCCACCCGATTAGCCTGCCAGGGAACCTGCCAACCCACCCGATCTCCCTCGGATCTGCCGCCAAATTCGCCTGACCGAGCATCAGCCAGCCCCACACGATCCTCCTCGCGTTCCGCCCCAACCACTCCGCCCGCGCCACCTCTTCCACCACATGCAGTTCCCGTCCGGCCACCCCAGAATGCACACAAGATGTCCACCCGCGCCAAAACAGGCTACCTCATGCCCAAACGTTTATTTCTTGCGGACGCCACCTCCTCCTCTATCTCCCCCATACCACCCACCTATAAATCTGCCCTCAAAGACCCCCATTGGCACAAGGCCATGTTAGAAGAATATCATGCTCTA
This sequence comes from Aegilops speltoides, assembly GCA_021437245.1. Classification (NCBI taxonomy): domain Eukaryota; kingdom Viridiplantae; phylum Streptophyta; class Magnoliopsida; order Poales; family Poaceae; genus Aegilops; species Aegilops speltoides. The sequence goes on from JAHHZJ010002402.1 coordinate 34,300, forward strand.
ATGAATAATTTCACGTGGTCTTTGGTGCCTAAGCCTGCAGGTGTCAACATTGTCACGGGCAAGTGGATATTTCGTCATAAATTCAACACAGATGGCTCCTTGGCACGGTACAAAGCTCGATGGGTTGTACGTGGGTTCACTCAACAGGCTGGCATTGATTATGATGAAACCTTCAGTCCCGTTGTGAAGCCGGCAACTATTCGTGTGGTGCTCAGTATTGCTACCTCTCGGTCATGGCCAATTCACCAACTTGATGTCAAGAATGCATTTCTCCATGGGGATCTCAATGAGACGGTTTATTGCTCCCAGCCGACAGGTTTTGTGGATTCATCACGGCCGGATCATGTCTGCCTTCTACGCAAGTCATTATACGGTCTCAAGCAAGCACCAAGAACTTGGTTCCTTTGGTTCAGGCATTCCTCTTGTCATTGGGATTTCAGGCCTCCAAGAGTGATTCATCCTTGATCATCCTGCATCATGGCCACTCCGTCGCCTACTTGTTGGTGTACGTAGATGACATCATTGTCACGGCGAGCTCCTCCACCACCCTCCACTCTATCATTCACTCGCTCAAGTCCGAGTTCTCTATGACTGATCTCGGCCCCCTTCACCATTTTTTGGGCATCAACGTCACCACCAACTCTTCCGGCCTATTTCTTTGCCAACAACAATACACACTTGAGGTTCTCGAGCGCGCCAAGATGCTCAACTGTAAGCCCGTATCCACTCCCATTGACACCAGTTCGAAGTCCTCCTCTCAGGATGGTGCACTTCTCTCCAATCCAACCCATTATCGCAGCTTGGCTGGTGCCTTACAATATCTCACTCTAACTCGGCCAGATATTGCCTATGCAGTTCAGCAAGTGTGCCTGTTTATGCATGCTCCACGCGACACTCACATGCAACTTGTTAAACGCATTCTCCGGTATTTGCAAGGCACCTCGCACTATGGACTTCAGCTCTACAAGTCCCCCTCCATGGATCTTTTTGCATACACTGATGCGGATTGGGCCGGGTGCCCGGATACACGGCGGTCAACATCTGGGTTCTGCGTCTTTCTTGGCTCCAACCTTGTCTCGTGGTCCTCCAAGAGGCAGCCCACCATCTCTCGTTCCAGCGCAGAGGCAGAGTACCGTGGTGTCGCCAACTGTGTGGCTGAATCGTGTTGGCTGCGACAGCTTCTGTTCGAGTTGAAACTGCCCCCTACACGCGCCACCATTGTGTATTGTGACAACATCTCCGCTTCCTACCTTGCAAGCAATCCGGTACAACATCAGCGCACGAAACACATCGAGATTGATCTACACTTCGTTCGTGACCGGGTGGCACTCGGCGAAGTACGGGTCCTACATGTCCCTTCGAGCTCTCAGTTTGCTGATGTTTTCACCAAGGGCTTGCCGACACCGGTGTTCACAGATTTCAGATCCAGCCTAAACATCCTTCCTAATGGTGTTCCGGCTGAGGGTGGTGTTAGATTGTATGTGTACTCCTGTGTATTTTGTATCTCCAGCGGGTTTATAGGATCAGGACCACGTCAGGCCTGCGTGCCAATGTATAGGACGTGCGGTTCCTTCTCCTCTCCCTCTCGCATATATATATGCTTGTAATCTGTACAACAGAATCATCAAGGAAATTGCTTTCCAACTCTTTTGAAGTTGTAGTTCCTCGCTGGCTGGCGCCACGCAGGCCGCTCCTATGTGTTGGTCTGCCTTGCCGCCGAGCTGTTGCGTTATGTGGTTGGCCGATGGCCAGTACGAGGCCAAACTGACGCGTCCTGCCCCGTCGATTCCATGGGTGCATCGTCCTCATTTATTTAACCAAGTTACCAGACCATATATCACTCTGAGTGAATTCACTTTCGGTCTCCGTTCTATTCTAACTCAAGAGATAACCAACACCCTCCACTTACTAAATTTTGTACAAATTCATCCTTCAACCAGGTTAGCACGCATAAACTCACACACTATATAAACTAGAAGAACACCCGTGCGTTGCAACGGGGCCACATTAACTTTAAGAGTTCAATATCAATTATGTTAATATTAAATTTAATATTCTCATACATATCAAGTGACATTGGCGACCTTTTTACCATCAAATTTTCACACACACTCTCTCCCTCCCTCCTCCTCACTCTCTCTACCCCTCTCTCCCTCTCTCTCTCTCCAACACACACATATCCATCTTATTGGGTACGGGACCATAATCCATCTATTTCACACGCACACGCGCTGGTGCATAACAATATGGATTATAAAACAGGTTCAAGGTAGTAACAAGGATTCTTCTCATGCATTAATAAACAAATGTTCTGCACTGAAGACAAGATAAACAATTCCCAAAGTGCATCAGAGCATCACAGAACATTACTGGCAAGATAAATGCACGACGATACACCGACTCATTTAATTAATATAATTAAATTATCAGTAAATTAGTCACCAAACTGCTCGGATGAACCGGAACAGAGCCAACATATATCATCCTAGACAAACGCAACATTAACCATTTACCTTGGTACTTTAGGGACCGATAGGAGGATACATGTAGAAGCGCTTCTTGCCTGCGAATCCACAGTCAGAGAGAGAAATTGGAACCCATTCGGGCCGACTTGGATCTTTGATGATTGTCCGCCGGTATGGAGAATTTAGGAGGGTGGGTGCAGGGAGTGGCCTTGTGGATGATGGATGGAGGCGCGGAGGGATGTGGTCACCGGAAGGTCGAAAGCGGAGAGGGTCGGGCACGTTAGGTGGAGCCGGTGGTGCGCGACAACCAGAGGCGGCCCAATCGTGGGCGGCGAACCAACGATAGCCTCGGCCCATCTCTCGACGCAGCGAAGATAGAGAGGGCGGCACTGCCGGTGCTCGAGGCCGCCGCTCGGCTCCATCTACATCGAGGGGAAAGAGAGGCGAGAAAGCGATAGGGTGATGCGGGGCTAGGGATTGCGGAGGAGGGTGGGGTGTGCGACTTGAATGGATGGTTATGCCCACCGTTTTCTTGTACGTGGCGGTGGAGATGGCGGCGTCCAGCCATGCAGGCGAGGCATGGGTCGAGCCGGGAACACGGTGGCGCAGAGCGAGGCGGGGCGATTTTTGCTCTTGAGATGCAGGGTGTGGGATTGATCGTTCATGTTCTCTTTTCCTTTTAACGGAGATGGATGCGATTTTTTCACGAGGGAGAGATGCGACCACGTCTGATTCCATAATAAATTAATTAGGTCCATAACGGGATTTCTTTACAATGCGTTAAGATTTACGTGTTAGTTTTCTTAATAAAGAAATGCACTGATGTAGGGATCGATTGATTCGGGTAAGGAAAGATAGATTCGTGATCTTTTGTATGTTAGGAAATTAGTGATTTGCAACGAAAGAGTGGAGAGAAAAAGAACCAATGCGATTGATAAATAGTGGTGAATGTTGGCATAATTTACTATCATCATGCATGGAAACGAATCATCAAGAAAAAGAATACTTCCTATTACTACACTCATAGGAAGCTTCCTAATCTCTGCTACCAAACAGTTTCTGCCCAAACAAGGAAGGAAAGTTATGGACGTGATTCGAAAGGAAACAAATGTTATGAAGATTAATTAATTTAGATTTGATCTTTAGAGATTGATTGTGATTGATTCTTTTACATAAAGACATTACTAAATAATTTGCGTCAGTATGGAAAGTTCTGACCCGTTCAGTTTTTTTCGTTGTGTGAGAGGGTGAAGTGAAAATAAACCGATGAAGTGGGGGAGGCGACGAAAAAAATCTACGACGGTTAACCTACGAAAAAAACCCGGACAAAAGTGGTGGGACGAAAATTGACCGGCGGAGACTACCAACTGCTCCATTAGGAGTAGAGATTGGTTGGTTCGATTTTTTCTTGCGTGGAGGGAACTACCTGGGAGGTGGAAGGGAGTACGAAAATAAACCGTCTCGGCTGAGCGGGAGGTGGGAGCAAGTACCAAAGAAGTACCAAAAAAGACCGGGTGAGGTGGGACGAAAATAGAACCCGGAACACGACCTACCAACTAAGACATTAGGAGTAGAGATTGGTATGATTGAACATAAGAGAACGATGTGGGACTATTTGAAAGAACAAAAAATATATTTTTTAGCCCAACGAACCGTTTGTGCAGCCCAATGCCTAATTGAACACTATTATTTCTCTGATGAAGTCATTATCCATTAGTTCACTATATGTAACTTGGTCTAGTGGAATATCTTGAAATTGGTATCTAAAACTTGATAGCTCAAGTGGTAACGGGGTGAAGACTGTACTTATGAGATCTTGAGTTTGAGTGCCCATTCCCACGCTTAATTTTTGCCTCCTATATATCCCAGACTACACGTGTTACATGGGCCAACACGTGGTTGGGCTGAGGCCCATGTGGTTGATGGGTGAGCCATATTTTTTTACTATGATAACAAGACTGTGTGTTGAATACGGTGAATGGACCTGAAAATTAGTACCACCGTACAGATAAATCCTCAAAACTCAAAAATAATAATATGGATGAACAGATGAAAATATCAGAGAAACGCACCTTACTTTATTAATAGGTATAGATAATGTTTGCCTCCCATATATCTCGGACTGCACGTGTTACATGGGCCACCACGTGGTTGCGTTGAGGCCCATGTGTCTGATGGGCAAGCCATGTTTTTTTACTTTGATAACATTACTGCAGGTTTTGCCTAAAAAAACAGGACTGCAGGTTGAATACGGTGACCGGACCCGAAAACTAGTACCACCTCACACAGAAATAAATCTTAGAAAGTAAAAAATAATAATAGGTGAATAGATAGAAAACTCAGAGAAACACATCTTACTTAATTAATTGGTATAGATACAGTGTCACGCATGACAGCCGCAGCACAAAAGTTGAGTATAGAATAATGAGATGAGTCGAAGAACGTCAACAGGCCATGCGATGCTCCAAGCCGCACGTCAAAACGGAGAAAGGTTTGATACAACATAATTATATTACAGTCATCCCATGCCATATATATAGGATTACATGCATCGCATAGGTCCTTAATTAGGTACAGCCCTAATATCAAGCTAATAGAGAGATAAAGGAGAACATGGGCTAGATAACTATACGCACATGGCACATACATAACGTCGTTCAACATTTTGTAAACAAGAAAAGGTTGATGTTATAAAAAAATCACAAACAAAGAAGAAACGACAACTTCTTATTTTGGTAACTGGGGAGCAACGACGGCTTCTTATTCTATCTACATGATTAGGTACACACAAGTTCAACCCTACCATCCTTATCTGAAAAACAGCGAGTAAAACTTTTGGAGCTAAACTATACATTGATTCGCGCATTGATTGTTGGCATCGACTGTTGTATTATAGCCTCGGCTATGTTTGGCTCTTTGTCTACACGGGTGGCATGAACTTGGTTGCATGATGCTCTTGCAACAATAGCAATGAGGCATCATGCTTTGGAGTAGGTTGATTGGTAGTTTTTCATCTATGGTGGTTATGCTTCTCCTGTTGTGCCCGGTCTATGGCTTTTGTCCTGGTTTTAGCAATCGCATGTGCTGTGGCGTGGTTGGTGCCTATGATGCATTCTGGGCTGTGTGTTGCCTTTTGATGGCACTCTCGCATTGTCTTAGCGACGTGACGATGCCGAGGTGCCACTTGTCTGGGGCCTGCTTTAGGGTGTCTTCTGTTTTTTGGGTGTGTGCATTGTTTTCTAGTTGTGTCTTTTCTCTCTTGTTCGCTTGGTATACTCTGATTCATCAGAACCTACCTTGTATGGGGCCGCAAGGCTTCTAAGCAAAATTGAATGCATATATTTAGAGGGGGATTTACACCCCCCCAAGTGACCATTTAAAACCCTTTTCAACTATAAAGTACAAGTACCATTCAATTGCTTCATGGTATGACCCAATCTCTTCCTACAAATACGAGACTTCCCACGGCTACTACACTTGAGGATCAAATTGACAGTTTACCGCATGCTTAAGTGATAGTTTCTCGGGTTAATATGGCTTCAAAACATGACGTCACGCATAGTTGTAGAAACTAGAGGCATCGGAAATATGTGCAACTTGTCCATTTCATCAACCTAGACCAATAACATGCACGGTTGTGGTTCAAGATGCAGGTGGTCCAGTGCGTCTTGAATCTACTGCTGGAGATAAAAACATGTTAAGTTAATAGTAGCTTGGGTGCATCTTCATTACGTGCATGCTATTAGGTTATAATAGCATGCACGCTTTTGTTTGACTCCATTTACGACGATACAGAGGAAGATGAGATCAACAACTGGTGTCACGGCATGTACTTGCATTAGCCCGCCGTAGTTCAAAGGTGAACTTTTGGTTTGCACAATCAATTGATCCTTCCATGCGTTTTCTTTTACCAAAATGACAGACTACTGATAGGAGGACATGCAACAAAATTGCCGCACCGGATAATGGAAAAACACAGAGAAATAGAGAGAAGAAACAACACTTTAAGTGATTAGTTCACCAGAGCTTGCAAGAATTTTAGGCACATGCAAAATACATTGTTCTTAAGCTAGAGATGAAAACCGTGCCTGATTCAGAGTGACAATAGCTACCTTATTCATCCAAAAAAGGAGGTAATAGTGACCTTTTCTTCTATTAGCTACTTTTATGATTGCCATTCAACAGTTTGTTTTCACTCAGCTCCATCCATCCCAACAAGTAACTATTGCATTTCTTTATTTCATAAGGCCTTGGGTATTTCTTCAAGTGTACACCATATATGAGAAGATATAGCTAGAATTTTAGATTTGAACAAAATTGTAGGTGCAAATATGATTTCTAAAATCCCTCTGCCTCTTGCTTAGTCGGGTATTTGTTTCTCCTTTCCTACAATTTGCTACATAGTTTGATTCTGACAAATGTGTCTTCGTGGTTGAACTCTGCTAACAGTCTTCTTACAATTTCATATTAGTTATCCGTCGTGTACTACTCCAAATATCTACTCTGTGACATATCACTTGCCTATATTGCAAAAAAATCCCGCGACGACGTGTGGGGATCATCTAGTTTAAGACATTTGTACTTCAATCTTAGAGCTGGTAGCAGCGAAGTAAACCCCAAAAATGGTACCCGTCCTCCTCCATGCTTTGAAGCATACGAAATTACTAATGTCCTACAAACCCACCATCAACTATTCTCAGAATGGACGCAAGACGACCTTAACATGGCCAAATTATGTTGAATTAACAACCTCAATATTCAATTGCCTAGGCAATGAATACTTCAGTTTCTAAAAAACCATAGTTTTCTCTTCTTCTGTTTAGCAAACAGTGGTCAAGTCATCTTTCTTGAATACCACGAAAAAACATGGTATTAGAGATAATATGGTTTATAAAACTGTGGTATTTGTTGAAGTCAAACACCTCAAAGTTTTGAAAACCGTGGTTCATGAGAAAACCATAGTATTCTCCAAATACTTAAAAAAACTAGCCTAAGTCTTTCTAACTGCATCTTTTACTTTACCTTTTACCGTTTTACCTTTCCACTGTAAGTTGCCTGACAAGCTTATGTTCCTTAATTTTCATTCAGTTCTCCGTTGAAAACTTACACCACTTTATCAATCACTTTAAGTCTTAAATGCGCTGCGTCCAGTTCACTAAATGAGTATGTACAACTCTTTAATGTTAACATATACATAAACGCGCTGTATTGTGAAGTTGCTGCCAATTTTATGAAAAGCTGCACCAATCCCAAAATGAACGACAAGTGGCTTAGATTCAGGTGGGTGTGGTCGCAGTGTGCTACTTGTCTGTGTCCAATAGTAGCATGCATAATATACCTCGTTATTCACTTTGGATGCATATTCTGATTCTCACTGTCAACTTAAAGCTCTAAGCGGCTCATCTCCTTGCACTATAGAAGTCCTTGCGGCTGTATCATTGCAGCGGCCCATGATGGCGTGCGCGTCAACAGAGGTTGGGCACCGCACATGCAGAACGCGTGGGGAAGGCTACGCCGCAATGATTGTGCAGCAATGAGGGGAGCCTATGCCGCAACGGCCCATGATGGCTGTACCGTCTTGGCACTGGCTATGCCACAACAGTTGTGACATTGACGACGACAATGGTGATTTGCAGTGGAGGTTTTCTGTTCCCTAATTTGCGGGCACGGTGAGTTTTCCCGATTCCCGCTCCGGCGGCGGCAATGCATCTTCCCGACCATCTATGGTGGAGATTTTATGCACTGGCTTGGTTCCACACGCATCAATTATTTTGTTCCACGGTCTGGTGATTGGACGTCTCTCGCTCAGTGCAGAGGTTTGGAGTGCTTGACATGGCCGAAGATAGCATCTGCGTCAATAGATTAGGTGATTCAACTTCTGTTTGATGCGTGGGTTCGGCCCTTCTCCAAGGTGCCTCATGTGACTGGCCTAAATTTGCTGCATGGACTACCTGGACTTTGGGTAGCATTGGATCACTGGTGATGACGGGCGCCCTACACACTGTTCAACAACATGTGTTACACAGACATGGCTCTAATCATGTGGCTAGGTCCACCAGGAATGTGCATCTGCATGGTTGTGCGATGAGCCGATGATGGATCGATAGGTGATGGTAACACAGGGCGGCGTTGGCTATGTGGTGCTTTTGAGTGCAGGGGCTCAACTTCCAGGAGTGGAAACTCTAGGCTGACCTTCATTGGTTGAACATGGCAATGGCTTATTCATACGAAGTTCCCTTGTTGAAGGCATTGCATGGGTTTACCCAGACTCATCTCCAAGGTGAAAATCCATTATTTGGGTCCACCGACAGTGGCACTCGTGTGTCTTTCCCTTCCTGGAGGTGTCGTTGTTGGAGAACCTCTGTCACGTGGAGCTGTCATCAATGATGGTTCTTGCTGTTGTTTGCTGCAGTTGTTTCGTTGGTCACTTTTTTCTTTTGTAATAATTTGGCTGTTTACATCCTCGACGTCTTGAGTAGCTCTTGAATAATGTTGGTGTAGAGGCCAAGGTGTAACTGATATCTTCTTAATATCTCTATAAAAATGTTTAAAGCAAGGCCTTAAACAGAATGCTTTTCTTTTGAAGGAATAAAAAGCTACAAATACAAAAAGGAGTGAATGAGCCATAACAACTTCCAGAGATGATCCGATAATCAACACCACAAACCAGTTTATATATTTGGATTACAAGTCTAATGGAAATGGCTTCAAAGGCAAGCGTACAAAGTACAACTCACCTTATCCTTCAGGATCCTTAGCAATAAACCACGTCAATGCTTTGTACTACCAGCCAGGTTTATATCACTAAACTAATGCTCCACTGACAAGGTTTAAATTAATGGGATGTTCACGGTGAACTCCTGTAGAAAAACTGCATACATGTGTTTTGAAAGCTAGGTGAACAGCGCGGGAAGCACATGTGCAATTTAGGACGTAAACCCCTTGCTTGAACTTTAACCTAAGCGACACCCGGCACAGACCTGCATCAGGTAATCAGCTAGCTAGAGATACTTCATCCAAGCCGATCTTTTCCAATAATTCCATCAGCCATAATTCTTACATCCCACCACTGGAAAACTGTTCCAGCTATAAAGTACTCGTACTGCCACAGTGCCACTCGGAGACATAATGAATATGTGCAAGGACATTACGATTTCTTCATGATATCACCCATTCCCTTTCTTTAAATATGAGACTTCACACTACACAAAGGATCAAAGTGGTAGTTCACTTTGTATTTGAGTGAGAGTTGCTTTGGACAGCGTGGCGTTAAAACTTGGTCTGCATAGGTGTAGGCATGTAGCAATGGGAGGCACCGGGAATACATGCGATGCGTTCATGTTACTAGTTCCTACTTGACTGAGAGCAAGAGCAATATAGGCACTGGCGGAGCTACGACAAGACCGATTGGGCCATGGCCTGCCAAGTGTTGAACAATTTTTTCTACAACCAGCCCAGCATGAACTGCAGGTCGTCGCAGCGCACCGCTGAGAAGAGGAGCCGCCAATCGCACCACCAGCAACAGAGTCACACAACAGCCGCCAACTAACTCAAAAAACAGCCGCCAACCACAGTGGTGCTGGCTTTCGGCCACGGTCGTACCACAACCACGTCAGCCCGCCTGGTGCTCTCAGCCCCCCAGCAGTCCCACGATCACTGGCACCACGTCTCCATGAGAAGACGCAGCTAGCAGAGCAGCTTCTTCTCTGCATACCTCCCAGCGATGTATTTAAACCTGAGCTTAAACCGGAATTTCTGGCTGACCTGGTTCGAATCTGTGGATCTGAACAACTCCCTATTCTGGTTGGGGGGGGACTTCAACATCATTAGGAGGCGGGATGAAAAGAATAACGATAATTTTGATGGCCGATGGTCGTTTATGTTTAATACCATCATTGAGAGTTTGGATCTGAGAGAGATCGAGCTTTCTGGTCGACAATTTACCTGGGCTAACTCTTTACCCAATCCGACATATGAGAAGTTGGATCGGGTACTAGCAAGTGCCGAATGGGAGCAGAAGTTCCCTCTTGTCACGGTGCAGGCTCTCACGCGAGGGATTTCGGACCACACGCCTTTATTTGTAGACTCAGGGGAGCCAAGGCATGTGGGTAACAAGAATACTTTCTCGTTTGAAACGGCGTGGTTTGAACGAGAAGGTTTCATGGATATTGTAGCCAGAGAGTGGGCTAGAGAGTCTAGGGGAGGATCGCCTGTCGAGAGATGGCAGAATAAGATCAGGCATTTGAGGAGCTTTCTTCGAGGATGGGCTAAACATCTAAGTGGAGTTTATAAGGTTGAGAAAGACAGACTCCTGGATATTATTCAATCCTTAGATGTTAAAGCTGAATCAGCAATTCTACAATCTGCTGATCTGTCTTGTAAGCTTGATGCAGAAAAGAGGTTGAAGGAACTTCTCCGCGAAGAAGAGCTGAAGTGGGCGCTCAGAGCAAAGGTTCGCAAAGTAATCCAAGGGGATGCGAACACTCAATTCTTTCATCTTATTGCGAATGGCAAACACAGAAAGAAAAAAATATTTCAGCTCGAGCAAGATGAAGGCACTATTGTTGGTCACGATAATCTTAAGCTATACATCACGAATACTACAAGCAGTTATTTGGACCGCGGAGGATAGCGCTGTGTCCTCGATGAGTCGGGGACGAGGATGTGCCTCAACTAACTGCTGCTGATAATGATATGCTGGTTGCGCCGTTTACGGAAAAGGAGGTTCTCGATGCCATCTCTCAAATGGAGAACAATAAGGCTCCGGGTCCGGATGGGTTTCCGGCGGAGTTTTATCAAAAATGTTGGCATATTATCAAAGGGATCTGCTACCCATGTTCCATGACCTTTTGCGGACGGCTTCAACTTTTCACTTGAACTTTGGAACTATTACGTTGCTTCCAAAAAAGACCGATGCTCTCAGGATTGAGCAGTTCCGTCCTATCTGCCTTTTGAATGTTAGTTTCAAAAATTTTACCAAGGTTGGGACTAATAGGCTCACACAGATTGCGCATTCTGTGGTGCAGCAATCCCAAACAGCTTTCATGCCAGACAGAAACATCCTAGAAGGGGTGGTGGTGTTGCATGAAACGCTCCATGAAATTCACTCAAAGAAACTAGATGGAGTCATCTTTAAAGTAGATTTTGAGAAAGCATATGACAAAGTTAAATGGCCTTTTCTGCAACAAGCTTTGCGTATGAAAGGTTTCCACGAGGGCTGGAGGAGCCAGATTGAAACTTTTACGCAAAAGGGTAGTGTTGGCATAAAAGTGAATGACGACGTCGGTCATTACTTCCAGACACATAAGGGCTTGCGGCAGGGAGATCCGATGTCCCCTATTCTGTTCAACATAGTTGCGGATATGTTGGCGGTTTTGTTAGGGAGAGCTAAGGAAGTTGGCCAAATAGGAGGCTTGGTGCCACATTTAGTGGATGGAGGCATTTCCATTCTGCAATACGCTGATGACACTATCATCTTCATGGAGCATGACTTGGTAAAAGCTAGAAATTTGAAACTGTTGCTTTGTTTGTTTGAACAATTGAGTGGGCTCAAAATTAACTTCCACAAAAGTGAGTTGTTCTTCTTTGGGAGAGCCAAGGAGGAACAAGAGGCTTACAAACAATTGTTCGGCTGTGGTTTGGGGGACCTGCCTTTCACATACCTAGGAATTCCTATACATCACCGCAAGCTAACGAATAATGAATGGAAGTGTATTGAGGATCGATTCGAGAAGAAGCTAAGTTGTTGGAAGGGCAAGCTCATGTCGTATGGAGGCCGTTTAATTCTTATTAATTCGGTGCTCACGAGCATGCCCATGTTCCTTTTGTCCTTCTTTGAAGCAAGGTTGTCAGAATCGCGATTCTATTGTACGATTCTACGACTTTACGATCCAAACTAACCCATCTGATTCTACGATTTTGGTTCATAGAATCTACGTTTTTACGATCCTGATAGTGAAGATTCTACGATTTGCGATCCTGCCATTGGAGCTGCGATCCGATTCAGAATCACGATTCTGACAACCTTGCTTTGAAGTCCCAGTTGGTGTTAGGAAACGACTGGACTTCTATCGATCGAGGTTCTTTTGGCAGGGTGATGAGCTTAAGAGAAAATATCGGTTAGCGAAGTGGGATATCATTTGTAGGCCGAAAGACCAAGGGGGTATGGGGATTGAAAATCTCGAAGTCAAGAACCGTTGCCTTCTTAGTAAGTGGTTGTGGAAGTTATCCTCAGGAACTGACGCCATGTGGGCTCAAATCCTGCGTAACAAGTATCTCCAAACCAAAACTTTGGCTCAGGTTTCGGTTAGACCAACTGATTCACCCTTTTGGAAAGGGCTTATGAAAGTGAAGCTTTCATTTTTTCAGAGGTCAAAACATATAGTTGGCAATGGTGCAAGCACGAGATTCTGGGAGGATACTTGGCTCGGAGATGCTCCCCTAGCAATCCAGTATCCGTCTCTGTATCGTATAGTTCGAAGGCGCGATGCTCTGGTTGCATCGGTCTTCATCTCGATACCCCTGAATATTCAGTTTAGAAGATCGTTAGTGGGCAATCGTTGGGAAGAGTGGCTGCATCTAGTTAGGAGACTGATGCAGGTACAACTATCTCAACAACCTGATAAGCTGCGCTGGAATCTCACTAGGTCGGGTGAATTCACGGTTAAATCAATGTATGTTGATGTTATTAATTCGAGCTCGATTCCTACTTCCAAGCATGTGTGGGATGTCAGAGTTCCTTTAAAGATCAAGGTGTTTATGTGGTTTCTACATAAACAAGTTATCTTAACAAAGGACAATCTAACAAAGCGCAATTGGACAGGACCTACTAGGTGTAGTTTCTGTGATCAGGGCGAAACCATTAAACATTTATTTTTTGATTGCCCACTAGTTAGAATTCTCTGGACGACTATTCAAGTCGCTTTCAATTTTACCCCACCAAGGTCGGTTAACATGTTGTTTGGGACATGGCTAACTAGGGTAGAGCCCGGGTTAGCAAAACATATTCGCTTGGGGGTTTGCGCTTTTCTGTGGGCGCTTTGGAATTGCAGAAATGATTTTGTCTTTAACAGATCAACAAACATCCATGTTTTGCAGGTTATCTTCAGAGCAACGGCTCTTATCCGTTCCTGGTCGCTACTCACTCCGATGGAGGCCAGGGAGCTTTTGGTTACTGCTGCTATCCGATGGGAGATGGTAGCTCGGGATATATTCAGCCGGTTTGGATGGCGGCCGTGTAATAGGATAGGCAATTAGTTTACCTGCCTAATTTGGAGCCAACCGGCTGTGATGTAATAGTGGTTTGGCTAGCTTGTGTATCTAGCCTTCGGGCTCTGTGTGAGCCTTTTCTTCTTTTTTCATGTTGAGACCATTGAGACTTGGAGACTTTGTGGACTATTTTATGGTTAATAAGATGGCCGTATGCATCATGCTGATGCAGAGGCCGGGGAATCCCCCTTTTCGAAAAAAAAATGGCCCGCCCAGATTTCTCAGTGTAGCTCCGCCCCTGTATAGAAGCGGTTGATTCCAGACAACCAGTCTTGTGAGCAAACAAGTCAATTACAAGGTGCCGTGCCACATGTCCTCGCCGATTCTGCCGATCAGCTCGCAAGCCGCTTTGATGGAGGGACGAAAACCATCAGTGCCATGCTACTTACCTGTAAAATTGAGTTATTCGTCGCCAGACCTCTACCTCCATGTTCCTTTTGACTTTCAGGTATTTCTGCCTGAAATCAGCATCTAACTTTATAGTAGAACACATGCATAAGTGATCGTTTTGGAAAAAAAAAGTGCCAGTGTTCTTAAAAGATTGCAAATATGTTCCACTATGGCAAAGACAATATGTGAGTCAACAGCAGAGACACAACACATTGCCTTTATTACTTACTACTCCCTCCGTTCCAAAATAATTGTCTTTCTATCCATCTCAAATGGACTACAACATACGGATGTATGTAGACATGTTTTAGAATGTAGATTCACTCATTTTGCTTTGTATGTAGTCACTTGTTGAAATCTTTAGAAAGACAATTATTTTAAAACGGAGGGAGTACATTGTTAGTGTTTATGGAAGTTCAACTCTACGGGGCTTATCTTTCAGAGTATAGGGTGTGTTTGGTTTACAACCAACGGTGACCACACCAAAAAATTGGCTTGCCCGTGAGATTTGGCTGTTGTTTGGATCGCGGCCAAAACTTTGGCTTGCCCTGCATGCCTGGGACCTCCATGCTATTTTCGCCAACATGTTGGCGCGGCGAGGGCGAGCAAAACGCTCGCCAAAAAATTGGCAGCCAAACTCTGTCCGTACGTGCTACTGTTTCCCATTATTATTTATGGTTAGCCGGATTAACCGCTAATTAATCACCAACGGAAGCACAACGACGCCCACGTACTTAGCGGCTGTTTGGATATTTTTAGAGGTGGTTGTTTGGACTTCTTTTTTCTTCTAAATTTTGATTGTTTAGATCTACTAATCCATTGCAAGCGGTCATGTAATTAGTCCAGCTCCTTGCAAAAAAAAGTAGTTACTCCAGTTTATTAGTACTAGCAGAGCTGCCTACGAATTCTCAAAAAAAAAGCAGAGCTGCCTACTACCGAAAAATCGTTTCTTTTTTTTTTCTCAAAAAGGGGGTTTCCTGAGGAAAAGAAAAGAATTATTTGTGACAAATGTAACGTCCATTGTGCTTTCGCATGTGTGTCTGGTTTCCTTTAATCGTATTGTAGCTAATTACAAAGATTACGTGACTTTTTTATTGGCTCGAGAAAAATGAAGCACCAATCAATGTTAAATTTTCAAAGTTTACCACCTTGGTTGGCAGCAAACCAAATGGTAGCTCGCGGATTTTGCCAAAAAATTGGCATGTACAATGGTTGCAAACCAAACAAGAACAACTTACCAATTTTTTGGTCATGCACTAGCTTTGGCCATGCCAAATTTTTGGTGGGGCTGATCGGGGCACAAACCAAACACACCCATAATACTGCACGAATTCGGCGGCCTGGGTGTGCATGACCTGCAACGCCAAGGGTCCGCGCTGCATGCCCGATCGCAATAGTCACGCTGGACAGATGACTCCCAGCTATGGCGAGAATTAGTGCCGCCTCACGATCCAGCAACTAATGGTATATTCAGAGCTTCGACGGAGATAATCATTGGCGACGGGCGGAAAAGAAACTTCTGGCACTCGCACTGGGCATCTTAGCGGCGTACCTCTTCCAAATGCTATAGCGTGTTATTTAAAATGTTTGTTCATTTGGTTGGACGAAAGTCTCTTAGCGCAAGACCTTTTGTATGCTATAGCGGGCAACTCTAAAGCTAGCACGGTGGCCTAGGTGCACTCCAGAATCATAGACGAGGCCAGAGTGTGGGTGCAAGCGGCTTTAGCCCCAATGGCCATCTTCTTTGAATCACCATGAGTTGTGATCTGGCCAGTGATCACTTTTTCTTTCCCTTTCAGTTGTCTGTAACTGTTTACTTCTACCTCTTCATCAATGAAAATTCATAAAAAAAACTGTTTAAACTATTGAATTGCACAATTGCGAAGCTTCTCCAACTAAAAGGTATGTATCAGAGATCTTTTGGAAAAAAGTGTCAGTGTCCTTAAATATGTTGTACTACGAGCAAAGAAAATAGGTGAGTCTATGGCAGAGAAACGACATGTCGCCTTTATTTCTTACTACATGGTTAGTGTTTACTGAAGTAAGTTCGACTCTATGTGGCCTATGTTCCGGAGTAAACCAGCCAGTAAAACTTTTGGAGCCAAACTATTTCAAATATTGAATTGCGCAGCTGGGAAACTTTTCCAACTGAAAAATATGTATCAGTGATCATTTTGAGAAAAAAAGATGTCGGCATTCTTAAAAGATTGCAAATATGTTCTACTATGAGCAAACAAAATAGGCGAGTCAATGGCAGCGAAACGACATGTTGCTTTTATTTCTTACTACATAGTTAGTGTTTAGGGAAGTAAGTTCGACTCTATTTGGCTTATGTTCCGGAGTAAACCGGCCAGTAAAACTTTTGAAGCCAAACTATTTCAAGTATTGAATTGCGCAGCTGGGAAACTTTTCCAACTGAAAAATATTTATCAGTGATCGTTTTGAGAAAGAAGATGTCAGTGTTCTTAATAGATTGCAAATATGTTCTACTATGAGCAAAGATATTAGGTGAGCCAATGGCAGAGAAACAACATGTTGTCTTTATTTCTGCCACATGGTTACTGTTTACGGAAATAAGTACAAATTTACCGGGCTTATCTTTTAGAATAAACTGGCAAGTAAAACTTTTGGAGCCAAACCATTTAAAGTATCTTTCCAACATCTTTTTCTCCGCAAACCATACGATCGCTCCCGCCTGTTACCATACTGGCCCCTTATAACTCTGGGTGTTTTACAGGATCTGCTACTTTTTCGGCCCAGATAGATCCAGTAAAAAAATATAAGCGCTAGGTGTAGGATTCAAACCCAGCACCTATTGTGTTTATACACATCATTCTTACCATTACAACAACTAGTACTGGTTGTTGTCTATAAAAAGATAACGAGGTATTTGAACCTTTTTACTACTATATGAGAAAAGAAATGAAACAATTCCTTGTTCTTTTTCTTTGAATTTCACCAATAACTCACGTACAATCATCATGATATCTAGTTTCATGAGTCTCAAGTTGATAACACCCTATTAATTTTCGTGCGGGGGATGGGGGGTGAGGGGGGAGTTGATGAAATATCCACTCGGTACCTTTTTGTGTGAATAGTATGGTAACTCACACATCATAGACATGATAACTCGCATATCAGGGACCTGATAACTTATATAACTCAGTCCTGATAACTTTGGTGTATGGGTGGGTGTTGATGAAATATTCCCGGTAACTTTTGGTGTGAATAGCATGGTAAATCATACATCGGAGACCTGATAACTTATGCAACCCGGTCCTGCTAACTTTGGCGAATAGAGGTGATGAAATATACCTTCGATAACTTTAAGTGAATATCACGGTAACTCACACATCGCTGACCTGATAACTTATGTACCTAGGTCTTGGTAAATTTGGCGACCGGGTGGAGGGAGGCACGTTGATGAAATACCCCTTGGTATTTTTTGTGCGGATAGCTTGATAACTCACACATCGCATCCTGATAATTTTGGGGAGAAAAAGATGTTGGAAACAAATCTTGATGCTAGTAGTTTTCATATTGTAGCTTTATAGCCTACAAAATCATGATAAAGCTACTTGGCTCCTGCCAAGTTCAAATAAAATACCATTTTCTTGACCATCCAATGTGAAAAAGTTTTTAAAATATACCCCCCTGTAGCTTCTGTGTAAATAAGATGATAACTTATGTCCAATTAACCTGATAACTTACCTATAAATGCATTGATAACTTTTTACCTTCGACAAAAAGTTCTAGAAATATGCCCTGATAATCTAGTGCAAATAGGATGGTAATTTACGCACCAGACACCTGATAACTTACATACAACACATTTGACAATTTTTTACCCATGTGAAAAACGTTACTGAAACATGTCCCATTAACTTTTTTTTGTCGAAACATCCCACAGTGTGAAGTTACCACTACCCCATGCTAAATTTATCGTGCTTCTCATGGTATAGTCATTAACCTTCTCATATTATAGTTATCAGGCTTATCATAGTATAGTTATCATGTTGCTCAAGTCATAGTTATCATGCTGGTCATGCCAAAGTTACCAAGCAAAAAAAAAATTTATTATCGCTGATATGACAGAAAAAATAAAGGTTCAAATAACCTTGTTTATATACAATAGGCAACAACTAAAGGTGGCTTAGTTGGTTATTGGGCTCAAAGTCTAATGAATAGACCTGGCTTCAAGTCCCATTTCTAGCACTTTTATTTTCTTTTCATATTGTGTTGTCAAAAACCAGAAAAACCACTAGTGATTTACTATTGGCGTATACGGTTCTCGAGAGAAGAAAAAAATCGGTGGAATCAAGCGTGCGGGTCGCGAGTGGAAGTTGGGTCATGGATCTGTCGCTTAATGTCCAGTCGACTGGAAGTTAGCATAGTCCTTTAAAGTATTGAATTGCACAGCTGGGAAAACCTTTACTGCTAAAGTACGAGTAACATTTAAAGACGTAATGAATGTTTGTGAGGACGATACAATTACTTCATGGGATCATCCATGCATTCTCTTCGGATAAATATGAGATTTCCCACGATTGCCTCAGTAGAGGATCGAGTTGGCAGTACACCATGTGCTTTAGTGAGAGTTGCTCTCGGAAGTGTGGCGCCAAAACGTTATGTGCATAGGTGTATCAATGGAAGGCATCGGGAATATGTGCAATCTGTCCGTTTCACCGAGATGGCCGAATATCACCCATGACTGTGGTTAAAGATACATGTTGTCTAGTGCGGTATGGACAAAGTCACGTAGATCTGACCCTATTTTGTTATCAATAGCTTTGAGCAGTTGGAGAGAATTGTGTTCGCCTTGATTACATCTGTTACAGAGTGTGCCATTTATACATGGGAGAGGAGCACTCACGCCCTACAAAACAGGCACGCAGGCCCTGGCGTGATGTGATCCATAATTACAGGAAGGTTACAACAAGAATCCCCTTACAGCATATACACAAATCTAACACCCCCCCTCAGCCGGAACTCCGTGTGCTAGGACGTTGAGGCTGCTCCTGAAATCATGGAAGATTGGCGATGGCAGACCCTTGGTGAAGAGATCGGCAAATTGAGAGGAAGATGGAACATGGAGAACCCGGACTTCACCAAGTGCCACGCGATCACGGACAAAGTGAAGATCAATCTCAACATGTTTAGTACGTTGATGCTGAACAGGATTGCATGCAAGATAGGCGGCATTGATGTTATCACAATAAACCACGGTGGCACGCCGAGGAGGGTGTTTGAGCTCATACAGAAGTTGGCGGAGCCAACAAGCCTCAGCAACACAGTTAGCAACCCCACGATACTCCGCTTCGGCACTAGAGCGAGAAACGGTAGGCTGTCTCTTGGAGGACCATGAAACAAGGTTGGACCCAAGAAATACACAGAATCCCGAGGTCGAGCGACGAGTGTCCGGGCATCCTGCCCAATCAGCGTCGGTGTAAGAGACAAGATCACTAGAAGAGGATTTGTAGAACTGAAGGCCATAGTGAGAGGTGCCTTGCAAGTAGCGTAGAATCCTCTTAATGAGTTGCATGTGGGTATCCCGAGGCTCATGCATGAACAAACACACCTGTTGGACAGCATAAGCAATGTCCGGTCGTGTGAGTGTGAGATATTGAAGCGCGCCGGCGAGGCTACGATAGTGAGTGGGGTTGGAGAGGACAGCGCCGTCGGTAGAGGACACTTTGGAGCTAGTGTCAATAGGAGTGGACACCGGTTTACAGTTTAACATCTTGGCGCGGTCTAGAATCTCCAAGGCATATTGTTGTTGGCAAAGAAAGAGACCAGAGGGGTTAGGGGTCACATTGATGCCAAGAAAGTGATGGAGAGCACCCAAGTCAGACATGGAGAATTCGGATTTGAGAGACCGAATGAGAAGCTCTAAGGCGGTGGTGGAGTTGGCTGTGAGAATAATGTCGTCGACATAAACCAACAAATAAGCAATGGTGGAACCGCGGTGGAGAATGAAAAGGGAGGTGTCGCTTTTGGAGGCACAAAAACCAAGCGAGAGCAAGTAGGATTTAAAGCGAAGAAACCACGTGCGGGGTGCTTGTTTGAGACCATAGAGGGACTTACGAAGAAGACAAACATGGTCAGGAAATGATGTGTCGACAAAGCCCGCCGGTTGAGAGCAATACACCGTCTCATGGAGATCACCATGCAAGAAGGCATTCTTCACATCCAGTTGATGTATAGGCCAAGCTTGGGAGGTTGCAATGCTGAGAACAACTCGAATTGTTGCTGGTTTGACCACCGGACTAAAGGTTTCATCATAGTCCACACCCTCTCGCTGTGTGAAGCCACGCACCACCCATCGTGCTTTATAACGTGCCAAGGAGCCGTCCACGTTGAACTTGTGACGAAAAATGCACTTCCCCGTGACCACATTGACACCTGCAGGCTTAGGCACCAAAGACCAAGTAGAGTTTTTCATTAAAGCGTTAAATTCATCTACCATAGCTTGTTGCCAATTAGGATCCTTGAGGGCAGATTTATACGTAGCAGGTAGTGGGGAGATAGCTGGAGAGGTGGAGTCAACAAGAAAGAGGCGCTTAGGCATGCAAAAACCAGACTTGGCACGAGTGGACATGGGATGGTCGTTTTTAGTGGGTGCAATTGGAGCGGCACGAGGGGGAAGGCGCGGTGGTGGTGTAGTGGGCGGTGCGGAAGACGAGGAGGAGCTGGTGGGGCGCACAGGTGATTGGAGCGAACCGACAGGCGCGGAAAGCGAGGAAGATCCGGGCGAAGGTGCAGCGCTGCGGGAAGGTGCGGAATCTGAGGAAGATTGCGACAGAATGGGACCGGGGGGAGTGCGCGGGCCAGGGGAGGGGGTGGAATCGATCGATTGGTTGGTGGGGGAGCGCGTGGAGGCGGCAGATTGGGCAGGCGAGTCGCGACGCGGCGTGTGGGGCGGGGAGGCGCGATCCGAGGAGATCTGGTGGGGTCCGGGCACGGCGGGTGGAGGGGGATAAGGATCGGGATCCGAGGTGTCAGGAAGGGTAGGTGAGATCCGCAGGGTGGGATTTTCTGTGGACGTGGTGGTTGGTGACATGCATGTGGGTGGAGCGTAAGGAAAAACTGTTTCGTCGAAGATAACGTGCCGAGAAACTATGACGCGACGAGAGGTGAGATCATAGCATCGGTAGCCCTTATGTTCTAGAGGGTAGCCCAAGAAGACACAGCGAGACGAGCGTGGAGCTAATTTGTGGGCGGATGTAGCATAGAGATTAGGGAAGCACAAACATCCAAAGACACGGAGATGATCATAGGATGGTTGGGAGCCGTGTAGAAGAAAATAGGGAGTGTAATTGTTGATGGCACGGGAGGGCCTGCGGTTTAGAAGGTATGTGGCAGTGTGTAAAGCTTCGACCCAGAAGGGAGGTGGGAGATGGGCTTGGAAGAGAAGGGAGCGCACAATGTCGTTTGTAGTGCGAAGAAGACGCTCGGCTTTTCCATTTTGGGGCGAAGTGTGGGGGCAGGAAAATCGATACACAATGCCGTTGGAGGAGAAGAAGGATCGGAGAGAGGAGTTGATGAACTCGCCGCCATTGTCACACTACATGCTTTTGATTACAACGCCAAATTGGTTATGAACAAATGTAAAGAAGCGTTGTAAGACGGTGGATGTGTCGGACTTATTGCGTAAGGGAAAAGACCACGAATAATGAGTGTAATCATCAAGAATGACTAAGTAGTATTCAAAACCAGAAAAACTTACAATATGTGAGGTCCACAAATCGCAATGAATTAAATCAAAGGGAGCGTAAGACTTATTAAGGGAAGATGAAAAGGGAAGCCGGGGCTGCCGACCCATTTGACAAGCGCTACAGGGAGTATGAGGCGGCTTATTACAAGTGCTAAGAAAATCTTTAGCTATGGAGGAAAAAGAGTGTGCGCCGGGGTGGCCGAGCCGACGATGCCAGATGTCCGACATGGAAGTGATGGCGGTGAGCGCAGTAGGCCAAGGGGAGTTGCTGCCGAAGAGTGGGTAGAGGCCATCGAAGCTAGTGGAGATCAGGAGCACCTTCCGCGTTCCTAGATCCTTCACAAGGAAACCAAAGGGATAAAATTCAATAGAGCAAAAATTGTCGCGAGTGAATTGTCTAATGGAGATAAGATTGGGGACTATGGAAGGAGAAACAAGCACATCATTTAACTTAAAGGAAGAAGGAGCGAGGGTAGTAGAACCAGAAGCAGTAATAGGGAGAGAGTGTCCATTGCCAACAAGTACAGAAGATGGAGTAGAACGCTTTAAAGAAGAACTAGACGAGGTTAAGATACCTTGGTTGCCGGTGATGTGGGAGGTGGCGCCACTGTCGAGGAACCATTCGTTGGAGGGGGCGGCGGCGTGGTGACCACCGTGGCTGTAGGCAGCATTCAGCATGGCGAAATGGTCCCATGATGGCGGCGGAGGAGGGTAGTAGAGCGCCGGCGGGTAGTGAGGCGCAGGAGGCGGTGGAGCCGTGTGCTGGACGGGGTAGGCCTGCGCATGCGAGCCCGGGCGCGGACCGAGGACGCCCGCCGCGTTGGGGGGCACCCAGCCAAAGCGAGGGGCGGGCAGGGCCATCCCATAGGGCGCGAAGTAGCCGGTGAAGGGCGCCATGGGAGGAACCGCGGACTGCCCGCGCCCGCCAGAGTCGCCACGACCGCGGCCACCGCGGCCACGACCACGCCCACGGCCACGGTCACCACCATCACCGTGGCGGTCGCCGCGGCCACGTGCAGGGGGATGCGGCGAAGGGCCCGTGGTGCGCTCAGCGGAGCGATCCCCACGAGGACCACCAGTGCTCGAGCTGCTGCCAGAAGAAGAGCCCCCGTTGTGGAGGGCAAACACCGAGGCGCTTTCCTCGGCGGAGCGTTGCGCCATGGACTCCTCGGCCAAGGAGACGCGGGAGAGTACGACGTCGAACGGCAGCCCCTGATCACCGAGGACCACGCGGATGGTGTCGAGGCGCTTGTCGAGGCCGTGGAGGAATTGCGTGGTGAGATCGACCTCGGTGACGGCGTGCTCGATGTCGGCGAGACCATCAGTGAGGAGTTTCATGCGACGAGCGTACTCCTGGACAGAGAGGTCGCCCTGCTTGAGGTTGCGATACTGCCTGTTGAGGATCATGAACCGGGCGGCGCGATTCGAGAGGAAATAGTCATGGATCTTCTTCCAGATGGCAAACGTGGTGGTGGCGCCGACGACATGATCCACCATGGCGTCAGAGAGAGTGGCGTAGATCCAGAGGGCGACGTGGGCATCAAGCTCAAGATAGGCAGCATCGGCGTTGGGTGGCGGGGGGTGCTCGATGAGGTGAGTGACACCGTAGCGAACGAGGACCATGATGAAGAAAGATTTCCACTTGTGGTAATTGTGGTCAGCAGGGTTGAGGAGGAATTTGATATGGTTGGTGATGTGGTCGCGGTAAATTGGGAGGAGAGATGCCGGAGTGGAAGCCGGAGGAGGCGCCGGAGCAGTAGAGGAGAAGAGAGGGGCGAATCGCGATCCGGAAGGGGCGGAGGTGCCGGAGGAGTGCGTACCGAACACAAAGGAGGGGGAGGAGGCCGCCGAGGTAGCAGAGGTGGTGTCAGCGGCGGGCGCCGTGGAGGAGAGGGAGCCCGGCAACGTGGCGGCGCTGGTGTCGGCGGAGGTGTGCGGCGAGGCCATGGAGAGTTCCTGGTGTCTGATACCAAGTTGGAGAGAATTGTGTTCGCCTTGATTACATCTGTTACAGAGTGTGCCATTTATACATGGGAGAGGAGCACTCACGCCCTACAAAACAGGCACGCAGGCCCTGGCGTGATGTGATCCATAATTACAGGAAGGTTACAACAAGAATCCCGTTACAGCATATACACAAATCTAACATGAGCATGCAAGGGCGCTGCCCCTAAACCGTTCGTGTGCTGCCTTTTGTCTGGTTCAGCCTGTGATTGCATTTGTTCAGATCAAGCATCCTCGACTCTCTCTTTCTTCCTTCCTAGACAATGAACCACACATGTAGAAGAGGAAGATGTGAAGAAGCTTCAGCTTCTCTCCCCATCGCAATCTTGCGCAACATGTGCCAACCCAGGAGTTTGATGCATCCTAAGCGGACATTGTCAAGAGGAGGCCACCCAACCCAGGAGTGTGATGCATCCTAAGTGTGTGCATTTTAGGTCCAACGGGCACAACCTTGCTGTCAGCTGGGCTACTAGCTTAGTCGTGGGTTTAACTTGTTGTATTAGCAAACAGTAAATATTAAAAAGAATTTGAATACAATTATTTTGTCATAGAAGCAACAAACACCAATACCGAGAGTACACTGGAAGTGTTCAACAGAAAATGATTTGAGGATTATGCATCTCCAGTTTACTAGTCTTGTACTTTAGTTTGCAAGCTCACAGCGAGGCAATAAACCCAAAAAATTGCTACTCGTCCTCCTCCCTTCTTTGACCGATATGGAATTAGAGCAACTCTAACAAATCATGTAAAACCACGCAGGCCTTATCATTCAGGGCGTTTTACAGGATCTACCACTTTTTTGGCCTGGGCAGATCCGGTAAAGGAAGCCCGGTGCGTGAAAAAAATCTACGGGCGGCCCATATAATCCTGACACCGCCGCTATATTTACCGGATAGAGGTTGATTTAGGGTTACTACCCGGCATTTCCCTGCCAGCCTCCGCCGCAAATCCACCTACTCCGGCGCCCAATCCTCCCTACTCCGGCGACCGATTCTCGCACACATGCACGTGTTTAGAGCAGATCGATGGCCGACAGAGGCGCGGGTGTGGGGGGCGTGGTGGCTAACCGCCGCACAAGCGTGCCCGACATGACGCTGAGAAGCAAGCTAGCAAATAAAAATATTTTTATGTTCTTGTAAAAAAATTAGAAGTGGGGGAGATGAAAACGAGAGGCAAAGACAAATAAAAAGGCAAATGAAAATAAGAGCAAATAGATGATAGTTTCTGTGAAGGTACTTGATAGGTTTTGGTGATGTCTACCCGGCAACAACGCCAGAAACTATTCCTGCTACTTGTGAGCCGCGTTGCGATTTTCTTGAAGAGGAGAGGATGAAGCAGTACAGTAGAGATAAGTATTTTCATCAATTAAGAACCAAGGTTATCAATTCAGTTGGAGAACCACACAGAACCTTGTTAGTAGCACCTGCACACACAAAAAATACTTGCACCCAACGTGAACAAGGAGGTTGTCAATCCCCTCGGCGGTTATTTGCAAAGATTAAATCTCGTATTGGCAGGTAAATAAATAAATTGTAAAACAAAATAAAATAATAAAATTGCAGCAAGGTATTTTGTGTTTTCATATATGTGATAAAAGTAGACCCCGGGACCACAGTTTTCACTAGAGGCTTCTCTCTCGAGCACAAAGCGTATGGTGGGTGAACAAATTACTGTTGGGCAATTGACAGAAAAGCGCATAGTTATGACGATATTCAAGGCAATGATCATGTATATAGACATCACGTCCGAGACAAGTAGACCGATTCCTGCCTACATCTACTACTATTACTCCATTCACCGACTACTATCCAGAATGCATCTAGAGTATTAAGTATAAAACAAAGTAACGCCTTAAGCAAGATGACATTATGTAGACAAAGTAAACCCAAGCAATATGAATAAACCCTGTCGTATTACCCTTAATGGCAACAATACAAATACGTGCCTTGTGCCCTACTCTGTCACTAGGATATAGAGAATCACAAGATTGAACCCATTATAAAGCATCTCTCCATTGCAAGATAAATCAATCTAGTTGGCCAAATTAAATGGATAGATTGAAGAGAAATACAAAGATATAATAATCATGCATAAAAGAATTCAGAAAAGACTCAATTAATATTCTTGAATAATCTAATCATAAACCCATAATTCATTGGATCTTAACATACACACCGCAAAAGAAGATTACATCGGATAGAACTCCAAGAACATCGAGAAGAACATTGTATTGAAGATCAAAAAAAGAGAAGAAGCCATCTACCTACTAGCTACGGACCCATAGGTCTGTGGTGAACTACGCATGCATCATCGGAAGGCAGCAAAGATGATGTTGAAGCCTTTCGTGATCGATTCCCCCTCCGGCAATGTACCGGAAAAGGCCTCCAGATGGGATTGTGGGAGAACAAAAACTTACGTGTAAAAAGTGTTTTAGGTGGCTCTCTATTGGTTTCCCGATTTTACAGAATTTATAGAGGTGGAATTATGTCAGATGGAGCCACGTGGGGCCCACAAGGCATCAGGGCGCGCCTACCCAACTGAGTGTGCCCTGTTGCCTTGCCGTCTCCTTGCTTCTTGTCTGGTCTATTCCCGAAGCTTTTAAGGCCTCTTTTTCCAGAAAAAAAATCCTCAAAAAGTTTCGGAGCGTTTGGACTCCGGTTGGTACTGATTACCTGGAAAAATGAAAAAAAACAGAAAACAACAACTGACACTTGGCACAAGGTTAATATGTTAGTCCCGAAAAATGATATAAAATACCACAAAAAGTTATATAAAACATTCAAGATTGATACTATAATAGTATGGAATAATTAAAAATTATAGATACGTTAGAGACATACACAAAGTTTCTTTGTAGCTGGTCCTACACGGTGCCCCTTATCTTTACCGTTGGTCGTCGTATCGAGATGTGTGCTAGCACAGTATTATCACAGCAGCCACAAAGTGATTAGTCTGAAAAGTAAAGGCTATATGAATAGTGAATTGATTCCTAGTAGGTATTGAGGGCCACACACATAGTTATCCCCGTCACATCACCACTAGCTGCCAGCACACTTGCAGTCTTGGGGTCCACCCGTGCCAGCCGCTGCACCATGCGTCCACCGGCGTTGTCTCGTCGTGTCACTGCCTGGTCCCTGTCAATGTTCGGTCCCGGGGTCCACCCTCCTCTGTTCCACCCGCTCCCCTCCCTCTCTACAGATATTTGCATGTAGCACAAACTCACTCCTCTCTCTCCTGTTTATTTTACTCCATCTGCATGCACTGCAGCACACTGTCTTTCCTGACATGCAAGACACACACTCTCTCTCCTTTTTCTTTACTCCACGAGCACCAAAAGCACGTACATGTGACACTGTTGTGGTGAGGAACCTAGCAAGAACCGAGTCAAATCAACTACGAGAAAATGACCTATAAAAAGTACATGTAGTCGAGCTTTGACTTTTGCCGGCCATACGTTTTAGTGTGAGAGTACTTTTTGTGATTATTTTCAGTGAGGGAGAGCTCGTGTTGTTGTGAATGCGTGCATGCATGTGAGAAACCCTGATGCATGCATGACCCGCGTGGCAAGTGTCTCTGTTGCGCCTTCCTTTTCGGCCAATGCATGCATGACCAGCGTGGCAAAAGTTATACGGCTTTGCACCCGGGCTCGTCCTTAAATACCGCGCAGAGGGAGCGGCCCACCCCACCCGCACACAGCAGTCAATACACGCAAGCTCAGTAGCTCAGCATCAACGAGATGTCAAATCCGTCGGGCTCGCGGGTGACAGGCAGCACGCCGCCAACCCAGGGGCTCGTGAACAGTGGCCTATCATGGCCTGCCCAGAGTTAGCCTTTCGTAGGCTTCCAGCCAGAAGATTAAGGATTAAGTTTTCAGAGCCAACTGCTGTGTGCACAAATCTCAATAAAGCATGTATGTGAATGAAAGACTCAGATAGAGGGTACCGCGTAGCCCCAGCTACGAAAAACCGCTCTCTAGAGACATATCATTGCTCTTACTGCTGGCCTAAAACCACTAGCAAGTACTTTCGGAACGGTTACGCAAGACCAACTTAATATGATCTAAGAATGTGAATTACTCATCAAATGTTCTGTATTGGCCAGGTTTGTATCACCAAAGTAATGCTCTACCGACTATGTTTACATATCTGGAATCTTTGCATCGACTCCGGGAGAAAAACTGCCCCAGAAATCAGCTTGCTAGAGATAATTGATCCATGCTAATCCTTTCAAATTATTCCATCAGATCATAACTCTTACATATCCCACTCCTGGAAAACTGTTCTAGCTAGAAAGTACTACCACTCAGAGACACAATAAATGTGTAACGAGAGTACAATTACTTCATGGCATCAAGCATTCTCATTCTATAAATTTGAGACTTCCCATAGTTGTTGCACTTGAGGATCAAATTGGTAGAGTTCACCATGTGCTTGAGGGAGAGCTGTTATGCACAGTGTGGCGTCAAAACTTGATGTACACAGTAACACAGGTTTAACAATGGGAGACATGGGAAATATGTGCATTGTGCCCATTCCAGCGAGCTGCTCCCGCATATTGAGTGGTGGACGACTGACACAATGTTGGCTTTTGATAGCTAGACCAAAAACTCCCAGGAGCTAATACACGTACAAGTGCAAAGCTAGCCAACCAGGAGTCCTTGATTGATTAGCACGAGCACCTTGCAGCGTCTAGCCGGATCCTCCTCTACGTACGTACGTGAGTAGCTATCGAGTCGATCGTATTCCGACGGAGCGCAGCGACTTTGTAACTCGGCGAGAAAACTGAACGATGTATCGCTGCAGGCACGTCTCGTGGCTGTTGATATTGCTTTGCTTTCGTTGTCTGATCTGATGATATTACAAGGTGTAGGGGTATATATATATATATATATATATATATATATATATATATATATATATATATATATATATATATATATATATATATATATATATATATAAACACGTGGATTGCAACCAAACAAAATGACGAACAGCTTGAACATGGTTGTTGACTGCCAGCAACGTTTCTATGGTGCTAAAAAGATAGAGTAATTTCAAATGAATCCCTGGAGCAAGTAGTGGAGTAAAAACAACTAGCAAGCAAGAAAGAGAAAACTACTCCATGTGCGTAGGTTTGCGTCTCGAGCAGTGTAGCACGAGTGCGGTTCCAAATGAGTCACATGTCTTCCCTGCTGAGAGAACGCGGCTCACGTGTGTGGTCAAACCAAATGGGCTGCCCACAACCTTCTTCTTTTCCTCTCGGTGAAATTGGACCGGGCCACATGTACGACCCCCAAGTAACTAAGCGGCTAAGCTTCCTACGTCCATACAGCATTTCCTATTCGCCGCTCTGTGCGATATAATGTGTAATGTCAGCCGAACGGATCCGAAAAGGGCCGACCATTTAGCCAGGTTCTGTACCCTCGTTTCTCTGGTTTTGGGAATTCTCGGAAGGTTCCAATCTGGTTTTTTACTAGTTTCATTTCTGTTCTAGTTTTGTTGTCTTTATTTATCTCTTTTTCTTTGCTTGTTTTTAATTTTATTATTATATTATTATATTTTTTATTTTTTAAACCGTATGCATTTAAAAAATGCTAAAGGTTACAGAATTTTTTTTAATTTTGTAAAATATATTCACACATTTCATAATTGTTTGTAATTTTTAAAAAATGCTCAATTTAAAAACAATTGTTTGGAAAAACAATTTGGCTTTCTATTAAAATAACTCACTTCAAAAACTATGCACTTTCTAAAAATAAGTAAAAATCATATTTCTCTCGAAAATAATAAAAAGAAAAAATATGAAGAAAAAAGTTGAAAAACTAGAACACATGCTATAGTGCGCCGCTACATGGCCAACCCATCAAAGCGCTCACATTGTGATTGGCCACCTATTTGAAGCTTATCCACATATATACATCACTTGCAGGGATTTAGAATCTCACTCAGCTTATGACGGACGTCTACTGGGCCAGCGAATAAACACGTGTTTAACACATTTTCGAAAAATGTGCTTGTAATTTTGAAAAAAGTCTTCATAGGATTTAACAATATGTTCACATGTTTAGAAGAATGTTTACGCAATTTTAAAAAGTGTTCACACGTTTTCTTCTGAAAAAACCATGTAAAATTTAAAAAGTAACTAGAAAGATGTTCACATGCTTAAAATGTTATGAATTTCAAATTTGTTCACACATTTAAAAAAAATGTAAATTATCAAATTGTAACCATACTTCTGAATAATATCTGTGTAGTTTGTAAAATTGTTCACAAGTTTTTGATTTTTTTACTAAGGGTCAAAAATTTCATGTAATTTCCGAGAAGAGTATAATTTTTTAAAGTGAAAATAAAGTAGAAAGAAACCAAATAATAAAAAGAAGCAGGAAAAAGATGAAACAAAAAGTAAAGTAAAAAATAGGCGAAAAATGTAAATAAGGAAAAAGAGCATTCCATAAAAAACAAAAAACCCTGAAAGGATAACCATCGCTACTGGGCCCTGGCCCAATTCAGGATCGCTAGAGGCCAGTGTGGCATACATCTCACAATAAGTGAGAAATAGCCTTTGCGAAACATCAAACCTAATAGTCGTGCTAATGGCAAGGTGGGCATGTGTTCGTCATTTGCATTTTATTTTATTTCCTTTGGATCTTGGGCCTAGTCGGTTGGGGGGGGGGGATTGAGGGTACTGTCTAACGGTTTTTCTCTCTATCCATTCTATGCTGGTTTCAAGGGTCTTTGTTATTCTCATCTTTGATGAGTTACATTGGGCAGTTGGCAATGATAACTATAGTTACAAAGTGACCTAGTTTTCTTCCCCTTGCTGGTGGTGGCTTAACTGGGAGGGAGATGTCAATTATGGTGCTTTGGTTGTGCCAATCCAAGGTCTTCATATCTGAAGGGGTGGGTTAGAGTTTGGTTGGTCCTGGGGTGTCTGTGTGCTTGAAAGCTATGGTGTTGTTGTGGGCCGATGCATAAGCAGATCAACATATGCACTCGAGGCGTGGTCCCAATGATTTTCATCAAGAGAAGTCTTCGCTCCGCTCCTCGTAGCGGGTGCGTATTGCAGTCTTCAAAATCTTGTATGCGTTTGGGGTTCGTTCAGGATCTGCTCAGTCCCTTCATTCTCGCTTCGTCCGGCGGTAGTGAAGTTGGCTCTGAGGAGAGTTGTGTGATGGCCATGGTTTCGCCGGATGAGAATGAATTGTAGTTTCTTCGGGGTTTTTTGTCAATGTCTCTGCGTTCCTCTGGAACACTCATATATCTGTACTAGCTATCATTTCCGTTAGTGAAGTTCAGATATGAGATGCCTTTGGGTGTCCCTTTTAAAAATGTCCTTACACGCCATGCTAGAGGCTATACACGTGGAACGTGATTGTACATGTATAAATCATGACATACCTTTTCATTTTTGAGTTCTTCGTAAGAAGACCCCGACCTCTCCAATCCTTTGGACATACATGTATGTGCATCGAATCCATGTTCAGCTTGCAGTGCCACAAATCAATATATACATGTATGTGCATCGAATCCCAACTATACAGTTGTAAACATGTACTCCATTCGGAACGTTTCACAGGTCCTCACATTCCAAATATATAATTTTTGTGGCATGTTACCGATGTTCGGTTAAGGTAGGCTTATGATATGATGGTGACTTTTAAATCGGTCCAGATGAAGTGTCAATGATGGCTTTGTAAAAAAATGTCGATGTTCCTAAAGGAACACAAACATTTTCTTCTACGAGGAAAGAAAACATGTGTTTTATTGTGAGCAAATATTTTATTGTAACTTCATGATTGAGGTATATATAAGGTCAACCCTACTAGGCATATAATGATTATGGACTCCAAGAGTCTCTAGGGCACACACACAAACATCTCAAAGCCAAAGGCGGTTAG